>VDFB02189173.1:0-21500 GCA_007258455.2 Sequoia sempervirens | reverse complement strand
CATTTTATGATTTTTTTTTTTTTGGATTATTTCAGGACATTTTA
Source organism: Sequoia sempervirens (assembly GCA_007258455.2). Lineage (NCBI taxonomy): Eukaryota > Viridiplantae > Streptophyta > Pinopsida > Cupressales > Cupressaceae > Sequoia > Sequoia sempervirens. The sequence continues at coordinate 21,456 of VDFB02189173.1, read as the reverse complement.
TGATTTTTTTGGGATTATTTCAGTTCATTTTATGATTTTTTTGGATTATTTCAGGTCATTTTATGATTTTTTTGGAATTATTTCAGGACATTTTATGATGGAAATAGACGAGCAGATAGACAAAGAAGGTGGTTTCTCTGACCGCAAGATGCTCAGTATCTTAACCCATAGCTAAGGTTAAGGAAATGCCCCAGTGAGGGATAGGACCAACCTAGTATGCGTGGAAAAGCGAGCAAGTGAGGGGAATGCCGAACAATTCACAAGCCATGGTGAGTGTGAAAAGATCATTATGAAGTGGAGGATGAATGAAAAGATCAAGTAGAGCTCCAAAGGAAAGAGGAGCAAAGCCTCTACACATGGCGCCGATTTCTCAGTTTTCACCATGGTACTTGCTCAAGGTGCCACTAAAGTGGTTTTCACCATTGAACGAATGGATTTCTCTTTTCTTTTTCTCTTTTCTTTTTTGTATTTTTTTCAGGACCTTTTTTCCCTTTTTTTTGTATTTTTTTAGGACTTTTGAAAAGATTGTACCCTCTGAAACATTTAGGTATAAAACTTGTGAATGTGCATATTGTTGATGGGATCACTAAGCAATTCACCTTCTGGAGTAGATAATTGGTATGCCCCAGATCCATACACAACAGTGATAATGTATGGACCCAACCAGTTAGGCTCAAATTTACCCTTCTTTTCTTTGTCTTGTTGAGTGCGAGGATTTTCATGAAGAACAAGATCCCCAACCTCAAATGTACGTGGTTTCACTTTTCAATTGTAACTTCGACACATCAGTTGTTGGTATGCTCTAAGATGATTGAAAGTAGTTTGTCTTCGTTCATCCAACAGTTCCAACTCCTGCAAATGGGAAACTTGGTATTCTTCATCACTGATTTGATTGCACAAAGAGGGCAACTTGACCTCGATGGGTAAGATGGCTTCAGAGCCATAGACAAGGGCATATGGGGTAGCACCTGTGGGAGTGCGGACACTCGTGTGATAAGCCCACAATGCAGGATTCAATTGAATATGCCAATCTTGACTAGCTTCATAGACCGTCTTTTTAAGAATTTTGAGAATGGTTTTGTTAGAAGCCTCAGCCTGGCTATTACCTTGAGGATAGCAAGGTGTGGAAAAATGATGTTGTATATGGAATTTCTCACAGAGTTCATGGAAATCCTAATTTTTGAATGGATGACCATTATCTGTGATGATGGATAGAGGAACGCCATAATGACAGATGATGTAGTTCAGTATGAAGGTGGCTATTTGTTTTCCAGTGATATGAGTGAGAGGAACAACTTCAATCCATTTTGTGAAATAGTCAATGGCAACAAGAATGAACTTATGACCATTGGATGAAGGTGGATGGATCTTGCCCACGAGATCGAGTCCCCACTGATAAAAGGGACATGGTGTAGCAAGAGACTGCAATTCTTGTGTAGGAGCATGTATCAAGTCTGCATGTTTTTGACACTGCTTGCATTTTTTAACAAACTGATAGGCATCCTTTTCCACTATAGTCCAATAATAACCCATACGCAAGAGTTTCTTGGCTAAGGTAGGACCGCTAGAATGTGCCCCACATATACCTTCATGTACTTCTTGTAAATCAGTTTTGAACTCATCGTGCTCAAGACATCCAAGTAAAGTACCATCGAGACCTCGGCGGTAAAGGGTATCAACTAAGATCACATAGCGGGAAGCTTGACGGATAAAGGTTTTATGGGATTTATTGGATAGGTTTGATGGAAAGGTGTTATCTCGAAGATAGGTATAAATATCTCCATACCATTGGGAATTAGGACCAACAATGAGACAAATCATTTTAGATTGTGGTATATTGTAAGCAGGTTCCAAAAGAGGTTCTACCAGGAACTCACAGTAAGTGGCATTACTTGGCATTTCTACAAGTGAACCAATTGTTGCCATTGCATCAACAACTCTGTTGTTATCTCGAGGAATCTGCTCAAAAGAGATTGATGTGAAATAGGCCTTGAAGTCATCCACCATTCTTTTGTAAGGCATCAATTTTTCATCTTTTGTTTTATAGTCATCATTAACTTGTCTGATCACTAGCTGAGAGTCACCAAGAACATGCAACTCAAGGATCTTCCATTGCACAACTATACAGAGCCCCGAAAGTAATGCCTCATATTCTGCAATATTGTTGGTACATGGAAACTGTATCTTATAAGCTTTAGGTATACAATCCCCTTGTGGAGTGACAAAGAGAATTCCAGTGCCAGAACCACCTTGTGTGAAGGAGCCATCAAAATATAAAGTCCACAGATGTGTAGATTCCATGTTGAAGATTGATTCATCAGGAAACTCTATAATAAGAGGATGATCATCTATCATAGGAGCATCGGCGAGTTGATCTGTGATAGCTTGTCCTTTGATTGCTTTTCTTTCTATATACTCAATATCAAACTCACTAAGAATCATCACCCATTTAGCTAATCATCCTGTGAGTGTTGCTTTGTTCAAGAGGTACTTAAGAGGATCAATTTTTGCAATGAGCTTTGTCTGGTGTGTAAGCATGTAATGTCTCAGCTTCTGTGATGCAAAAACTATAGCAAGGCATGCTCTTTCAATAGGACTATAATTGAGCTCATATCCCACTAGAGTACGACTGATGTAATAGATTGCATGTTCCTTTCCTTTAGAGTCATGTTGTGCCAAAAGTGCCCCCAGTGCTGTGGTAGTTGTGGATATATATAGAAGTAAAGGTTTGTCATCTGTAGGAGGTACTAATACTGGTGGTGTCATCAAATATTCTTTGATTTCTTGAAAAGCTTGTTCACACTTGTCGTCCCATCTAAATGAAACATTCTTGTGTAATAGATGCTGAAAGGGTTGACATTTATCTGCAAGTTGTGCTATAAAATGATGGATAGACTGAAGTTTCCCTTGTAATGATCTCAACTGTCTGATATTCTTAGGCAGAGGCATTTCAAGTATAGCCTTTATTTTTGTAGGATCAGCTTCAATTCCTTTAGATGATACAATGTATCCAAGGAGTTTTCCAGAGGTTACCCCAAATGCACATTTCTTTGGATTCAATCAGACCTTGTATTGTTCTAATCTTGTGAAAATTTTATCCATGATCTCTAGATGTCCTACTCTGGTGTAGGATTTTCCCAACAAATCATCCACATAGTCTTCCAAATAGTTATGCATCATGTCATGGAAGATAGTGGTCATTGCACGTTGGTAGGTAGCTCCAGCGTTCTTCAACCCAAAGGGCATGACATTCCAACAGAAAGTTCCCCAAGGACAAGTGAATGTTGTCTTAATTTGATCTTCAGGAGCAATTTTAATCTGATTGTAGCCTAAGAAACCATCCATGAGGGATAACATTTCGTGCCCTACTGTCAAATCCACTATCATGTCAATGTTTGGAAGTGGGAAGTCATCCTTAGGACAAGCTTTGTTTAAATCTCTAAAATCTGTGCAAACTTGGATGCCCCCATCAGGTTTTGAAACTGGTACTAAATTTGAAATCCAATCAGCATAGTCAACAGGTCTGATAAATCCCACATCTAGTAACTTTTGTAATTCAACTTTTACCAATAGAGCAATGTGTGGGTGCATTTTTCTCAACTTTTTTTTAACAAGTTTTTCCCCAGGTGGCAAAGACAAGTGATGCATTACTAGATATGGATCAAGTCCTGGCATATCTACATAGGACCATGCAAAGTTAACTTGTCTTTCCTTGTAAAATTGTATATGCTTTATTCTCTCTTCAGGTGTTAATGATTTTGCTAAATGAATTATCTTTGGTTTTTCTTCTATGCCCAGATTTGTTGGTACTGTCTTCTCCACCAACATGGATGATTTTTCATGATATACTACTAAGGGAAGTGTGTCAATCCTTCCATCCTTGGGCACCTCAGAGAGGTTTTCTCCCTTGGATACATCCTTTAATTTTAATTTTTTTGGGTCTAATAGTGTCGCAGAGCAGTTTTGAATAGAAGACCTATTTATATTTTCAATAATTTTGTGACTAAAAGGCTTGGCACTCCCCCCAAAATAAGCCGCACTATTGAGTTCTATGATGAATCCTACTTTATGATCCTCAAGAGGTGTGTCTTCTTGTGCTCCTAGAAAGTTTATGATTGCCTCATCATTTTCAAATACATCTAGTTGTGGTGGTCCCTTTTGATCAAAATCAATGAGTTCAGGGTGAACCAAGGGTAAAGAATCATGACTCGAGTCAAGATTTTGAATGGATTCAAGGGTACAAATATTATGATCGGGTTCAAGGGTAGGGACACTATCATAATCATAAATGTCAATGAAGTCATCGATGGCACTTTCCTCATTTGTCTGCGTAGCATTAGAGGACTCCACTTCCTTACTTGAAGCACACGTGGTACTTAAGGTCTTATCTTTCTGCGCATCATATCCTAAACCAGGGACTTTTTGTGTATGAGTAGGTTGTATTGGTTCCAAGATACCCTGTTTCTGTAAGCCGAGAGGACTTTTACCATCATATCCCATTTGTTTCATAATATCAAATCCTTTACCATATTGTTCAACAGGTATCTTTATTCCAGTTTGTTCTTTTTTTGTATCTTCATCTTTGTATAACCAATTTAGGAGATCAGCTTCTTCTGTTTCATTACAAAGGGCTCCCCATTTTTTGAAAGTAGTTGATTTACAAATCACTGTGGTATTTGCATCTGATGTGGTCTTAGTCATTTGTGGTTTTCCATAGGTGTGGGGAGATAAAGGTAGTTTTCCAATGCAAAGAGCATGATTCAAGGTATATTCTCCCACTCCTTGTTCTTTTACTTGTATTTTGATCTCGGCTGCATTGGATTTTGAGGAAGATGCTTTTAAGGACTCAGGATCAACATATGCTTGGGAAGGAAATGCTTCACGATTGCTTGGGATTGTGATTTTAGTTTTAGGGCTTAGATTATGGCAATACATGAAAGGGTTTGGATCTCCTCGTATTGTGATTTCAACACCATTGTGGGGGAATTTAATGCACTGGTGGTATGTAGAAGGTACTACTTGCATTGCATGAATCCAAGGTCTTCCGAGGAGGATATTATAGGTCAGTGGGAGATCAAGGACTTGGCAAACCACATCCTTTACCACAGGTCCGATTCTAATTGGTAGAGTAACTGGTCCTTTAGATGAGCGTTCCTCTTCATCATATGCCTTTATGGTAATATTTTTACTTGGATCAACTGCATTTTTAGAGAACCCTAATTTTGTGATCAATTCTTGAGTACAAATATTAAGGCCTGCTCCTCTGTCTATCAAAACTCACTTGATCTTAACATTATGGATGAGGACATCAATGTGTAAAGCTGCGTTATGTGGTTGTCGAAGGGATGAATCATCATTTTCAGTAAAAGTGAGAGTATGAGGAGAGGTGATATGTCCCACCATAGCTTGGAATTGATCTACATGTAGGTCTGTAGGCACTGTAGCAATAGCAAGCGCTTTATCTAAGATAGCTTTATGCTCAGGAGATAGGCGTAGCAGCTCAAGTATAGAAATTTGTGCAAGTGTTTTTCCTAAGTGCTCTATGAGGTTGTATTGTGAAGCGGGTGTAGCAGGTTTTACATTAGGACCTTTAAGGGTAACAGTGCCTTGTGGGTAGTAACCTTGCAATCAAGTTCTTTTCCTTTTATGATGAAAGTGTTGACATGATTATTGACCTCATTGATGTTATGTATGGTATAATCATACTTAGTAGTAGTATAGTTTACACCATCACCAGATTCAAGAGCCTTTCCTTTATCCTTGTCATGCTTATGGAAAGGGTTTTTAAACACCTCGCGATTAGAGTTACCAGAAGGAGTGTGTCCGTCAACTGCTATCTTACCATTATCAATAAGGTCTTGTATTAAATGTCAAAGTTTATTGCAACTATTTGTCTTATGTCCTTTGTGTCTATGATAGTCGTAAAAGTGATCTTCATTCCACCATGGGGGTTTGACTTGTGGATTATATTCCTTTATTTCGAGTAATGTTATAATATTGGTTTCAAGAAGTTCTTTTAATGCAGATTCAAGTGATTGTCCCAATGGTGTAAAATTTCATTTAGGGAAACTTCTCTATTTTTCTTTTCCTTTATCTAAAGATGGACCTTTGAGATTGTAAACAAGCGATGATGTTTTAGTTTTTTTTGTATCAACAACTCCATCATTGACTATATTCTTGTTCTTAACCCAAAAAGGGGTCTTGTTGTTTGAATTTTATTTTTGATCTTTTTCATTATTAATTTTAATAGTTCCATCATCGATGAGGGTTTGTTCAATTTGAAATCCCATTTCTATGGCTTCATCAAAGGAGTCCAAGCATTTGAGGTGAAGTTCCCTTCCAATTTCTTTGTTCAAATTTTGACAAAAGAGGTCAACCAATTCTTGATCAGGAATGGAATAATGCAAGCATTTTGTTAAATGTCTCCATCTTTGTAAAAATGACACAAAAGATTCACCTTGTCTTTGTTTGGTGTTGAAAAGGTGTGTCATTGTCACTTTAAGGTCACAATTGAAACTATAATTAGAGAGAAATCTATCAGCCAATTCTTGAAAATATTTGATGGTCAGGGGTAATCGTGAAAACCATTCCATAGCCTCTCCTCCTAGAAAAGGAGGAAATAATCTCATAAGGTATGTTTCATCAACTGCAAATTCCATTGTAGTGGCACAAAATTGTCTTAAGTGGTTCTTAGGATCTCCTTTTCCATTATATTTGTCAAGTTTTGGTATGCCCCAATGGTTAGGAAAAGGTGGCATTGGTATGCTTGGATCGAAGGGATAAGGACATATGTCTTCAATGGAGAACTTGTGAGTCGATGTTTTACTGTTCTTGAGAGTATCCAATTCTTGTCTTAATGTTCTAAGCTCATCCAAAATAGGATCGTTTGTAGGTGTAGGTTTTGATGTCTTTGAAGATCACTTATAACCAGGTTGTAGATAAAAGGGTCTATGATCTTTGATCCTACCATCGTTGTTTGTTTTGGGATTCTTAGATTCACTAGATTTAGGTTGGTCATTCATTGTGAGTAATGATATGTCAAAATCAAGAGGCATTTTGATTCCTTCATCAGCAAGGGCCTTGAAGTATTGTTGTGGGTTACGTTTGACTACCTCCGTAAGAAGTTTAGTGAATCTATTATCATTAAGAGCTTCATTTATGGTGGATTGTGTTATTTCTTCACTATCAGTTTCACTTGTTTCACTAGTTGCAACACTAATGTGATCTTCCCCATCAAAGTCTTTTCCCCAAGGGTTCCCTTCTTCTTGAAACATTTTTGCTCTTGTTCTAGGGGTCATAGGTGATTTGTTATGATTTTCAATCCAAGGTAATGCATGAGACCTAAGACTAGGATGCAAATGAAAAGGATATGATTCTAAGATGGGATATGAAAATGGTATGGTATGATATGACAAGCTAAGAATGCAAAACCTAAATGGCAACTCTAGGTCCAAAGTTGGTTATGATGTAAAGGCTTTACTTGTGTTATGATGGATAGACACAAGGGCCAATAACCAAGAGAGGGTATGTAGGAGATGATGGACTCCAAAAGGATTTCCATACTCAAGGATAATGGTATGTTTTCCTAACTTAAGGATGGTGAACCTCAAGTGATGCGGGTGATAGATAGCCAATAGTTTGATTTCAAGACCTAGGAAGAGTAGCCTAAGTGCAAGCTAAAGTTTTTATTTGATCGATGATGAATATGCAAAGGGCTGAATTCTTAGAACATGCAAAGGTTAGGTGAGATTGTCTTGATATGCAAAAGGGGTTGAACATGAAAGAACTAGGTGGAATGATATATGTATGCAAGGACTATGTAATGTGACCTATGTATGCAAGACTAGGAACATGCAAGAACTAGGATGAAAGGGATATGAATATGTAAGGACCATGAATATGCAAGGGCTAGGTGAAATGAAAGGACTAGGTTGACATGCAAGGACTAGGTGGAATGCGAGGATTGAAAGATAAAAAATGAAGGATGATGACCCCAAGAAATCTAAGTGATAGGTTCACGTGGGATGTTTGTGTTGTTGGACCTTCTAAGGTTCGAAAAGTTTGAGATGTTGCAAGTTTCTAGGTGTGATGTTTGTTTGAGGTCTATTTTTGAACACACACGCAAGACATAGAAAACAAAGTGTTTTTGAGTTTGTTTTCAATCGTGAATGTGTTTTTTTATTTTTGCAATACAAGCACTAATCCTAAGGTTGGAAAGGACAATATCTGCTAGATTCCATGTGGGTTTCCATAGTCGCATATTCTTAGCGTGTGAATCCAGAAGCTTGGCTACACGGGATCCCCCTTACAGTGCACTCACTTCTCAGGCCAACCAAGCTTCCAACCCCCATGAAACTCCCATGGAAGATTGATCACCTCTACTAAAAACTGCGAAGATGTGGATGCCTTCACACCGACTGGTGTTGTGCTAGCAAATAGAAGGTTGTTGGCTACTACACAAATGTGTTTAATTCGGGACCCCCGTTCGAGTGGCCATACATGGGGCGCAAGATTAATCTCCATTTAGGAGGCACTCCAGCCTGAAGAGGTTACGCTCAACAGGGTTTTGGGGAGTACTACTTGGTCCGTATGACACATCTGCACTCGTAATCCTAAGTTTTCCATTAGGATTCACATTTATATACCGATCGGGGGTAGCTCAGCCAAAGAGCTCTGTTGCCGGTTTGAGTCACCTTGGGGTGAGTAATTTTTCCCACCAAGGAAGGCCCAAGTCCTAGAGTCAGTAACCGTTTCTCTTGCACCCAGGATCACACAAGTGCACAAGGGGAGATGATACTTTGATTATTGAATCGGGGTGACACATAAAAATAGATGGGTTTAGTTTCTGATCACTAAGTTTTGCACAAGGTGAGAGCATACTCCCTACCATCTCAAGCACAAAAAACAATGTTCATTCACCCCCTAGTTAGATCTACGTGAGAGAAGGAAATTGTTCATTTTTAATGCACCAATTGAAGTGTTTTCTAATCTAAAAGATAATTGGTTTCAAAATCATGTCTTCGACAAATGCCCTGCATCAAAATCTCATTAGTAGTTTCATGCCTCCTTTCTTTGACAAGTGCATGTTTTGATTTTCAATTCTTTGCCAAATGAACCTAGCAAAAGAAACCAGATTAACAAAATTAGTCACAAAACCAAAACTTAACCAAAATGAAAACTAACATAAATCTAAAGAAAATTAATCTAGGAAAAAAAAAAGCTAATCTAAGATAAAAAGCTAATTTAAAATTAAAAGTTAATCTAAATTAAAAATCTAAATTTAGAGATTAAAAACTAATCTAAATTCAAAGTTAATCCAAATTTAAAACTTATCTAAGTTAGACACTAATTAAAAACTAATCTAATTTAAAAGTTAGTGCAAATTAAAAACTTAAAAAAAGTTATTCTAATTAATCAGAATTAAAAGCTATTCTAAATTAAAATTAATCTAAAACTAAAAGCCAATATTAAAAAATACTCTAGATTAGAATTAATCAAAAGTTAAAAACTAATCTAAGAATTAAAAACTAAATTAAATCTAAATTTCTAATCTAAATTCTAAATTAACTCTAAACTAAGAATTTAATTTAGAAAGCCAAAATCTAAAAAATAAAAAATAAACTAAGAATCCAAGTAAAATCTAATTTAATGATTTTTCATGATTTAAAAATATAAGCTAAATTAAAGAGCAAAAATAAAAATTAAATTTAAAATCTAATTTAAATCTAAAATTAAATTTAAAAGCTACATTAAGAAAGAAAAAAAAAACTGTAAAAAGTAAAATCTAATCTAAATTAAATTAGTAACTAAAATTTAAACTAAATTAAAAAAAATCTAACTAAATAAGAGATTAGAAACTAAACTAAAAACTAACTTAAATTAAACTAAAACTAAATTGAACTAAGCTAAATTAAAATAAAACTAAACTCAAACTAAAACTAACCAAATCAAATTAAAAACTTAAACTATATTAATACTAAACTAAAAAAAAAACTAAAACAAACTAAAAATGACTCTTAAATTAAAATCAAAGGAGAATCAAAGTCAGATGAGAAGAAAATAGAATTACATGTTGACAGTAAACATCCTCTAGACTTGGAATATATACAAAAGATTGCAGGCTGACGAAATATCTCAAAATAGCCATTGCCCCATGGACTGTAATGATTGCAAGACCTGTACAGAATGCAAAATGAGCACAGACAAGATGCAAATTGTTTGTCAAAACACAGCCAATCAAAAATCTGAGAGATGCAAGCAAAAATACGAAAGCGTAGACAAGGAAAGCAAGTTGTTTGATAGAGGCATGGACAAGGTATGTGAATTGTTTGCCAATGTGTGCAAGATGGCTTTTTTTTCTTTTTTTGAAAAATATTTTAGCAACTTTCAAGCAAATGCTACTTGCAGGTATAAAGCCAAAGGCATAAGAAACTTGCAAGCAAATGCTATTTGGAAAAAAAAAACTCTTCTATTGGTGATAAAAGTTTGCAGGGCATGGAAGATGAGCCAAACTAATTCTATTCAAAAATTTCCAAGCACATGATAAAAAAATTTCAAAGCACGTGATATTGAAAAATGTGTGGAAGGGCACGCAATGTTGTATGAAATATGCACAAAACGGCTCTGTTGAAAAAAAGCTTAAAAAACATTCAAAAAAATGTTATTGGCAGGTGTAAAACTCGCTTTAGTAGCATCCTCCCTATCTGTGCCAAAATAAAATCTTTTAAAAAATTATAATCCTTTTAAAAAAATTAAAGCATGAATATGGATGAGCTTTTATTCAAACAAAGCTTTTAAATACGTCAGGTTCACCAATTGTAGAGCTAGAAAAATGCATGATTCTATGGAGTTAAGAACCACCATTTCATGCCCACAACAATAGAGCTATTCTAATTAAAAGCAAGACCAGAAATGCAAATCTAAACTAAAGAAACAAAACAATGCTTTTAAAAGAAATCAATCTCCATTGTCTCCCTATCACCAAGATCTTTGTTTATACATTTGCTCTCAGATTTTATGAGCAAAAAATGCAATAAAGAGGCTATGGTGAATGAGAAATGCAATCAAGATGCAAAGATGATATGAGTATGTAAATTTGTGAGAAAAAATTGTGAGAGCCAAAATGAGAGGGAAATCCCATTTTAAATAGGAGTTCCTCGATGATGGAGAGGGGTTGAAGATGAAATGTGGGATAAAAGATGTGAGAGAAGGAAATGCCATTATCCCACATTGTTGGGTTAAATGTTGTGCATGAGAATGAAAGTGCTAAAAGGGATATTAGATTAAAATGTACCTAAATGATTAAATATGAATAAAATGATATAAATATGCTTTACTAAAATGCAATATTTCATGAATGATTTCTGCAAATGATATGATTAATATGCAAGTTATGATAATTAGTTTATTATGAAATAATAATCAATGACTATGATAATTGATTTATTAATGGAGATGAATATGAAACAATTATAGATGATAATGATAATTGATTTAATATGGAAATGATGTTTATGACTTATTATGCAAATGGATTATGAATGATTATGATTTATTATGCAAACGGGTATGAACGATAGTGCAAATGGACATGAACGTTAATGCAACAGATATTGAACAAGCATGAGATGGTTCAATGATTTGATGAAATGCATGAATAGAAGAAAGTATTGAATGAATTGATTAAGTAAATAATAATATCTATTTAATCAATAGATGAATATCGTTACGATTGTGAGGACAAATTTGAGTGTCTGAGTTTACCATTAAATATGTTGGTTTACCTATTTGTAAACATAGGTCGCACTCAAATGTATTTTATAAACAATTATATCACAATCTCATCACATGTCGGGCTTACTTTTGAACTTGGTCATAAGATAAAATCTAGATTACAAGTTTGAGTGGAGTGCATTATAAGTCACTCAAATGTATAATAGGTAAGTTTATTATTATGTTAATCAAAATAAACAAACTAATAAAGTATGAAACAAAATTCATAGGGAGAAATGATAGCTTGAAGACAAATCATCAATCTTCAGTTAAGATTGTATTTAAAATTTGTATACATAAAAAATACTATTCTATACATAAGATATTGTAAATTAAATTGTATCTTTTATGCACATATAAAATTATATTCTCTAACATATTAAATTTTATATAACTTTCTATCGGTGTAACCCTTGCACCTCCTTTCGGTGCAAGTGCTAGTATAAATCCAATCACCATTAGAGTAACATATTTTGTAAATAAAAATGAGGTTATTGTATTGTACATGGGTTTTGCAACTAAATGTCTTCATGACTCCATATATGGATCTTTAGGGGAGTTATATGCTTAGGTTCCCTCTTGCCACATTTTCTAGTATTTTGTAATAGATATTTGATGAATGTAGACAATATTCTAAGCTATTGCAAGATTTTTACGTTATTTATTACATATGGATTTTCATAGTTTGGGGTGGATGACTATGTAATGCCAATTATTTTATATCATTATTTATGGTGTATGTATCTACATGACTCATTATTTTGTGATTTTAATATGGTATTTCTCATGATATGTTGGTTGTGACTTTGTAACACAATGGATTAGGAACCAATATTGGAATTAATGTCCCACCATGTGCTTACAATGAACATATTACATAGTAGTTAGACTAGGACTAGGAAGTTTGTATACACCTCATGTTTCAATGTTTCAACTAGAAATGTCTATAGTGAGCTATAGTAGTTATCATCTTGAGGAATCAAGTTTTGGATACACATCTTGAAATTTTGCAATGATGTATTCATCAAATTAAGAAGAGGTGTGATATGTAATAGGCTAGTCTTTGATCTAGTGACAACCTTTGGGACTAAGTGTACATTAGGTACTGCTATAGTACTTTCAACTTGTTCATGTCTTGAGTTATGATTAATCTTATTAAGGATACTCTTACAAATTACCCTTGGGTATAACTAATCCCTAAGTGAAGAAGATTTTTCCTACTCTCAAAAGTTGGCCATAATTCACCTACATTATATTGATCAACTAGTTTATCTAGCTCTATATGAATGAAATATCCTTAGCCTTAAGGAATAATAATCTCTTTAAGAGTGTAGAGAGGGATTTTGAGAATCAATAAATGTTATCTTGGGAAAATTAAAAATTTGAGCAAACAATCCCACCATTGTATGTAAAAAAATTGAAACATTAAGGGACTATTTAAGATTTGTATACATCATAAAAAGTGTTATCTTTGGTGTCACATGTAATATATTGGATTGATTGTCTACAAGAGGCATTGGAAGCTAATCTAGCCAAATCAAAGCCATAATAGAAATTCTTCCTCCTCAAACCTTAGAGAACTATGAAATATATTAGAAAAATCCATGTAATCGATATTCATAATATAACTTGCAAAAAAATTTATCCATTCAAACATATATTTAAGAAATATATTATATTTTATTACAATAAATAATATTAATATGATTTTAACAACCTTAAATAATTGCTTCCTCATTAATAACTCTAATCACTACCTTTGTAATAGATATTATTCTAAGATACCTTCCAAGTCTCGGCTTTGCTCTGCTCTGACGTTTCCCATGCTAGCTACTTTTTGAATTTCCAACACTGTTCTGATTTGATTGCTTCATGGGTTGGTTGGGGGGGACCCGAGAAGGCTCCCCATTCCAAGGATGATGTCCCCTTTCCTATCACTATGCCTGTGGTGGCAGCGGCTAGTTTGGATGCTCTCAAAATGACATCCCCCCCTTGTATTTCAGTCTTTTCCCCTGGGAAAAGACTGAGGGAATCTCTAGGAAGTCACCCATTTCTTTGACGTTTGACATGAACTCCTTTTTCTCAGAGGAAGCACCGGCTTCCTACGTGGACAAATTGGTGGGGTCTAACTCGCCAACCTCATCTAAAAGACATGTGGAATCTGCTTCTTGCTCGGTGATTGGCTGGGAAGTAGATGTCCCTGAGGTCCTAATGTTGAAGGTGATGGATAACCTCAAAATGGAACTTGTTAGAAATTTTTGGCATATAGGCCAAATATTGAACTTGTTCATCAATGATCTGCTTCCATCTGGAACCTAAAAGGTAGCATCACCATAAATGCTATGCCAGGAGTTTTTGTGGTTTCACGAAGATATGTTGAAGGTTTTAACTAGTGGTCCCTGGGATTTTGACCCGGGATTTTAAAAAAATTTCCCTATGCAAATGGAAATCGGGTTTCGACCCGTTGGCTGATTTGGGGGCCTCTGCTCCAACATGGGTTGGAATTCTAGGCCTCCCTTTGGAGTTTTGGGAGAAGGGAATCTTAAAGGGAATAACTAACTCATTTCAGAGCCTCCTGGTGATAGATAAGATAACTCAAGAGAGATAGAGATTGGTGTATGCTCGAATTTGTGTTAATGTGGCAATAAATACGATCCTCCCCTCCTCAATACTACTTAAGTCAAAGGTTGGTAATTGGAATCAACCCCTTGAGTACGAAAATGCCCACCTCTTTTGCCAACAGCGTAAGAGGTTTGGCCATCTAATTGATTCTTGTGGTATTTTTGGTGAGGGTTCCAAAGCTAAGGGGAAAAATTTTAAGAGACAGCTTGACCAAGGTTGTAAGCCGTTATGTGCAGAACCTTCTACTACTTCACGCGAGAGGTTTTTGTTTATACGAAGGTTAATCAAGATCTAGAAAAAAGTCTATGTCTAATCCTAACATTGAATTTAATGAGTCGGGTTTCCTAAAATTTAATGTGGCTACCCCCGCTTCTCCCCATCCTACTCTAGGTTTTCCTACTTTGGAGGAAATGGGTAAGGAAGATATAATTCAAGAGAAGGTCCAAGTTGAGGATCCCCTGTTGGTGAAGAATGTGTCAATTTTGAAGGTGAAGGAGTAGACTCATGGTTTCGATGAAGACTTGGAAGAGGAAGAGTATGTTAAGTTGACATAGCCTTGTCTTTGGAGGTGGGTAATATTGTATCTCAATTTGAAAAAGAAATATGAATGATTCCACCAGTTTCTTCTTGGCTTCCCTCAGGGTCTAGTGATAAGGAGGATGAGAGGACTGATCTCAAAGATACAATGAAAGCCAAAGAAAAACCAGATGTTGGAGGGGGTAATAAGGTGGGAAGACCCTCCCAAAGGAATCAGAACTAAGGATCTGGAGTGGGGATGTAGCTAGAAAAAATAGAGACCTTGGACTCAATCATAGGATCAAAGCCCAAAGAAGAAGTAGCACGAGTTTTGGATTAGGATGTAGGGGGTGTTCCTGTTTCTTTCTATGAAATTACATCTCCACGGAACATAAGGGCCCTAATAGCACATGCCAAGTAGTTTTTAGTTAAAATCCTACATTCTTGATAATAAAGTGGATGTTATCCTATTATAGGAAGTAAGAAGATGAAGAAAAGAGACCTTTGAGAGAGAAGCTATTGTATGAAAGTATCACAGGATCAAATTGCTGGTGGCCGAGGCGGAAGGAGCTTCCAGGAATTAGTATTGCAACCCTTTGGAATCCCTCTAAATTGAAGAAAGGATCTTTGTGTTGGAAGCCTATAAGAATAGTCTTGTGATTACTCTTGGAAGACATTGCTTCTTAGGAGAAATGGAATCTCTTAAATATTTATGCTCCGAATTTGAGCAGGGACAAAGTTTTGCTATGGGAACAACTAAGTGAAGCTATTTTTGATAGGAAAGATGATCACTAGATGCTTGGAGGGGACTTTAATTCTCCTCTCCTACCTTTAGAAAAGTCTGGAGGGTCGGATGATTTTTCAGATAGTATGATGGAGCTGGCTAAGTTCTTTAATTTGACAGGTCTAATTGATATCCCCCTCCAAGGAACTAAGTATACTTGGTCTAATAGAATGAATGGTAGCCATCTAATCCAAGTCAAACTGGATAGGTTCTTGATCTCTGCTAACTGGGATATTTCTCAATTCCTTTCTCTTTCTGCTCTCCCTAGGTCAGGATCTGATCATAATGCCTTGGTGCTAAAAAGATATTTGGACCATAATAGGGGACCTTTCCCTTTCAGATTTGAAGCTATGTGGAGTCTCCACCCGAATTTTGCTGCTTTGGTTAAATCTTGGTGGGAGGAACCCATAACAAGCACTCTGATGTATTGTTTGGCGGAAAAGCTTCACAGAATAAAGAAAAAAGTGAAAGGGTGGAATAAGGTGACCTTTGGAAACATCTTTGAGATAAAGAATACCCTGGGAAAAATTTTAAAAGAGGTTCAGGATATTATGGAGACTAGCCAAGTGGATGAAGAGATATGTGCTAGGGAAAAAGATCTTAGATCCCAATGGTATAAGATAAACAAAAAGGAGGAAATCTTTTGAAAACAAAATTTTAGAGTCCAATGGCTGACGGAAGGGGGTAGGAACACTAAATTCTTCCACCAATCCACTTTGAAACACATAAACAGAAACAAAATAATATCACTTGAGAAAGAGGATGGCTCTATTGTGACCAATGAAAAAGATATTGCTAGGGAAGTTGTTAACTTCTCCTCCTATCATATGGATCTTGGCAATGCTCTTCAGGTAAATGTTGACTTTCTTGAAGTGATCCCTAATGTAATTTCATATTTAGACTTAAAGATGATGACTAATGTTGTTTCTATGGAAGAAGTTAGAAAGTTTGTTTTCTCTTTTGGTGCCTTCAAAGCCCCTAGCCTTGATGGGTTCCCTCCTTCCTTTTTCCAAACTTATTCGGATATTGTTAAAACAGATCTTTTTAATGCTGCAAGGGATTTCTTTAGGTTGGGTAGGTTATTGAACCATTTGAATGCTACCTTTATAGCTCTTATTCCTAAATCTGTTGATGCCTCAGCCATGAAAGATTATAGACCTATTAGTCTTTGCAACATAGTCTATAAAAATTTCTCCAAAATTTTGGTGTTTAGACTCAAATCGGTGCTTGGAAAAATGATAGCCTCAAACCAAAAGGGTTTTGTTCAAGTTAGAAACATTCTTGATGCCTTAATTTTGACCCATGAAATTATTCATTCAATGGATCATTCAAAAAATCCTGGTATGGCCTTCAAAATTGATATTTCCAAGGCCTATGATAGGGTCTCCTGGCCTTTCTTTTTCGTTGTTCTTAAGAAGTTTGGGATAGATGGTAGATTCCTAAAGATGATTTCTGCTTGTGTTACCTCCCCCATGTGTTTTGTTTTGGTCAGTGGTGTCCCTCAAGGATTTTTCTCTTGTGGTCGTGGGCTTAGGAAAGGTGACCCTCTTTCTCCCTATCTGTTTATCATTATTGCTGAAGTTCTAGGCAAGAATATTCAAAAGTTGGACTCATAAGCTCTCAAAGGTGTAAAATTTGCCTCTTCTCTCAGGCCTGATTCCCATCAATAGTTTGTAGATGATACTCTAATGTTTTGGGAAGCTTCGGTGGGGGAAGTTGGTCTATGGAAATAGGTCCTCAATGATTATGTTGTTTCTGGTCAGTGCATAAACTATGAAAAAATCAAAGTTTACTTCTTTAACACTGATCAACAGATAAAGGATAGAGTTAAAAAAATTATGGGATGTCAAGAAGCTGACTTACCTAATGCCTATTTGGGTCTCCCTTTAATCTCTAAGAAATTGGAGAATAATTACTGTAACCAATTGATTGAAAGAATCCAAAATAAACTAGTTGGTTGGAAGGGGAAGCTTCTTAGCTTGGTGGGAAAAAATCAACTCCTTAAAGCCTCCCTTCAGAATATTCTGGTTTATTACCTATCTCTATTCAAAATCCCTACCCATATTGGGGACAAGATTGAATAGATTTAGCAAAAAATTCTTGTGGTCAGGAACAAAAGAAAAAATCAGACTGTCCCTGGTCAGCTAGGAAAAAGTGTGTATGCTTAAAAGAAGTGGGGGTCTGGGGTTGAGAAGAATTTCCATGCTAATCAAATCATTAACGACAAAAATTGGTTGGAATCTTTTGGAGGGCTCCAAAGATTGGGTAAATTTTTTCCAAGCTAAGTACTTAAGGAACATGAATCTTGGCTATTTACTCTCACAATCGGATCTACCTACTGGTTCAACAATATGGAACCATCTTGTGAGATTGAGGAATGTATTGAAGATGGGGGCAAGGAAGAGAATTGGGAATGGGAATAATATTGACTTTTGGAAGGACCCTTGGATAGAGAATTCAACTTTGTCTGCCTTTGAAGAAATGAATCCTCTCAAACTTAGCTTAAACATGATTTGTGGCAAAAAGGTGTTTGATTATATAAAATGGGACATGGAGGAACCTAAATGGAAGGAGTTAAAAAAATTATTAAGGAGGAACAATCTGAGAGGTCAAAGACAGGTGAATTGGGATCCAATCCTCACGAATCTGCATAATTTGATAGGGGAGGCAAAGTGGTTCGATAGAGAAAGGGAAGATGATTGTGGCTTTGGAGAAGTAGCTCTTCTAGTTGTTTCTCGGTAAAAAATACCTATGAAGATTTGGTGAAGGCTTAGGTTGTTGTTCTTGACCACTTCTGGGATAGGGTGTGGCTAAAGAATCTTGTCCCCAAAATTAATTGTTTTGGATTGCTGCTCATGGAAAAATTCTCACTATTGAAAATTGGTTAAGAGAGGCTTCTAGTTGGTAAATAGGTGTTTGCTTTGTAAATAGGAAGAGGAGTCAATAATTTATATTTTCTTTCAATGCCAATATGTGAGGGAAGTGTGGTCTTGCTTTTTGTTGTTGTTGTCCTCTGATTGGGTGTTTCCCAATTCGATGAAGCTTTTTATTGAAGGTTGGTCAAATTGCCCATTCTCACATAACGTAATTGTGGACCTTTGGAATCAAGTTCCTCCATTTGTTACCTGGGGATTGTGGAAGGAAAGGAATAATAGAATATTCAAAGATGTGGAAAGAAGCAGCTGGGAGGTCAGTCAGATTATTAAAAACTAAATTAAGGAAAAAATTAAGGCAAGAAGATATAACTTCTCCAAAACCTGGCCTAATTACAAAGAAATGAGGATAAAATAGAATTGGAGAATAAGGAAGGATTTAACCAAACTCAATTGGTCAAAGATGCTTAACAGAATGGGTATTGTTTGGAGTCCTTCGCATAAAGATTGGGTTAAGTGTAACTTTGATGGGTGCTCAAAAGGAAACCTAGGACAAGTTGGTGTAGGGGATTTGGTGAGAAGTCATAAAGGTGATTGTATTGTGGGTTTTTGGGTGAATATGGGCGTCTGATCTAACAATAAAGTTGAAGCAATGACCGCTCTTGGAGGTTTCAATTTTCTAAAGGAGTTGGGGAACAAAAATGTCATCATTGAAGGGGATTCTAAGCTAATTGTGGACATCCTAAATGAAGAAGCTGCACCTCATTGGGAATTAAAAAATATAATATATAGATGCAAAGTCATTAAAAAGTTTTTTAACATCTGTTGGGTGCAACAATTGTATAGGGAAGGAAACAAAGTAGTCGATTATGTTGCCAATGTGGTGCTGAGTTGCAGGGGGTGGACATGTTGGACTAATGGCAACATGCCAACATATTTAAGAGATGTAATCCTTAATGAAAGATTTGAAAATGAATATCACATGCAAATTTGAGTGGTTAGTCTTATGTGGAATTAATGAGTACCAAGTGGTGTCGTTTAGCTTCTTGTGTAATGATGGTATCTAGAGTATGGGGTTGTATAGGATGATCTTGGATGGAGATAATTTTAATAATTCCCCTTTAAATATGGTGATAAAAAATCACATGAAGTTATTGAATTTGCTAAAGGTTGTCATTTCTATGCATGCTGAAAAGCCTTGTGTCAGTAATCCTTGTATTTCTATAGTGGGGAAAGGAATGAATTTTAATAGGGATTTAAATGCTTGCAAGAATAATGATGAGTTTTGGGCTCTAGGAAATGTGAAGCTGGCTTTCTTAATAAGAAAATTCTTGACTTATCATTCTATATTGGCTCTAAGTATTATTTGGCATTTGAGTGTTGGTTACATTTAGGGAAGGAAGTAGACTGTGTGGGTGATTATGAAGAAAATCCTAGCGCAACAAAAGAATTTGCAGAGGAGTAAAATGGGCGGACCAAGGAAAAGAACAAAGCCACCAAATTTCCAAGCCCTCAAACAAAATGTGGACCTATGGAGGATGTTTGAGAATGCGGGTATGGTCCCATTCTTCCAATCTATGAAAGGATACAATGAGAACTTAACAACTAAATTCACCAACTCCTGGAGGAAGGGCAGTGTCACTATTGGCACAGTGAAGTTCGAGGTCACCACTCGATTTATTGCTGAAGCTACGGGTCTACAAAATAATGGGCTCAAAGTTGCTAAGAAAAGTGGGGAGGACTACAAGAGGTTTGTTGATAAATTCCTTCATGAAGGGGAAAATCTCAAGAGATTCCAGAACGAGTATGCCAGACTTGAATTCCCTCCTCCTTTTGCATTATTAAGCCTGTTTGTAATGCGTTATTTTACTCTTGAGGGTAGGTATATGTCGGTACATGTGTAACACTTCCCTCTATTAAACCATATTAGGCATGGGGAGTGTATTAATTTTTTGTTTTACCTGTTGTCCTCCCTACAACTAAACATCAAAAAAGGCGCTAGAGCCCTCCCATCTACTAGGGTCTTATGCTTACCTTGTACAAATATGCCCTAGCCTAGAATCCTCATGGAAACTCTTTAAATGCTAGAAATGATAACCCTGACCGGGTTGACGAAGAGAATGTGGAATAGCCAAAGGAGGAAAACCCTAATGCTGATGAACTCCCAGTTGATGAACAAATTCCCTGCCACCCTCTTGCAATTGCTACTAGGTGTGTGCTAATCCTTGCTAAAAGTAACTCCCCTGTGGCTAATGTGTCAAAACCCTCAACTCCAATGTTGTAGAAGAGTGTGGAAATAAGAAGCTTTGAATTAGAGCTCATTAGAGCAATTCCTAAAAAAAGGAAACACTCCCCTCTGCTGTTGGAACCCCCGAAAGATAAGAAACCCAGAAGATATATTAATCCTAGAGATGTAAAAAATATCACTGAGGAAGGGAACAAATTGACGAGGCTAAGGAAAATTTACAAGGGCAAGGGAGTGGAGGTAGTTGGGGGAGAAGGTCGGCATGTCTGGATAAGGCAGCCTCGAAGGAGAAAAAAGGAAAACAAAAATGTCTATGAGATGAGGGGGAGGAGGGATTTGGGGTATGAGATTTTTGAAGCCTAGAAAGAGACTCTAAGAAGACTAGGATCTTGGGGACACTTCCTATGAGATGGGGGAGGATGGTTCAGAGGGGGATAAAGAGGAGGAAGAGGAGGAGAAAGTGGAGCCTTCTGAGGATAAGATTGAGGTTGGGAATGTGCAGGATGTTGGGTTCTTAGGAATGGAGAACAAATTTGAGGATCTTAGTAACGAGTTTTTAAAAAGCAGACTAACTTTTTTGCAGGTACAGTTTGAAGACATGGAGAAGGTGTTAGTTACTCTCATGAAAGTAACTAACAGGTTGA
>VDFB02189171.1:0-14159 GCA_007258455.2 Sequoia sempervirens | reverse complement strand
ACATCCTTGAATTCGAAACACCTTAAAAAATTATGCCTCGAAGATCCACAACACACTACAATCACCTTGTCGGTCATGAACATAAAAAACATGAACTCACAAAAGAAAATCTCCAATCACAAGCACAACGATCAATGTGGATGTACAACACAAATAGAGCATGATCTAGAAACATCTGCAAGCATTATGAATCACCACAGAAACATCTGCAACAACTTAAGTTACCAAAATCACATCATCTTCTTTCAGGAACACCAACAGAACAAGCCCGAACAATTGATAGAACCACGGATACTCCTGCTTCGATCAAATCTTTCATACAAACCTCTAAAAACTTCATGTGTGGATAAACTAGATATACTTTTCAACAAAACCAGCACGATCCACAGCCTCATCATCAATATATTGAGCTAGCCATCAGGCCGAACTTCCACTGCATCACCGGCAACACGCAACTTATTTTATTACAATTTTTCTCCAATATCACCGACGCTAGCACTTAAAGCATTAATGCCAATAGTGTTGACATCAATGAAAACCACATATCAGCAATATCCAACATCCCTCTCCTCCTCCTCTCAGTCTAGCATCTCCTCATCTCCACCAATCACTCCCACCCTGACATCCACATCGACATCCACTTTCGGCTACTCTCCCTTTGGTTGTCTCTCCTCCTAGTGAGGAGGTGCATTTTCATATCTCTCTCCCATTGTGACCTTTTCTAGTATCTCTCCCTCCTAGCGAGGGTCCTCCGCTACTTTTCTACCCCCGTCCCTCCTCGATGGACAAGGTGGATGGGGTGATCTCCTATCCCTTCCTCTCCCATCTCGGCCTCTCTTGTCTCCTTGACCCCCTCTACCTCTATCCCCTCTTCCATCTCCTCTATCATCATCCCCTCCCCCTCCCCGACCTCCATCATCTCCTCAACCCCATCCTCGGCCTCACACACCTCTCTCGTCTCCCCTCCTCTATTTTTCCACTAGTGTTGGCTAGTTTGGATCAGTCAACAGCTTAGGGCTATGTTGTACCCACCATGCATCATAATCAGGCATGGTACCTACATCTACATCTCCATATTCTCATCCTCACTATATCAGTTACAATCCATTTATGTCCTACTCTGTTGTGGTCATAGGAATCATAGGACCCCAAGACTAAATCTCTTGGCTGGATCGAGCATACTTTGTTGTGCTAATGGGTAATCCTTGTTGCTCCTCGAATTGTTGTTGTACCCTCTTTTGTAGGTACTTCTTAATGATATGTTGGCTTTGAACTGTTCATTTGATCAAGTATCGAGGTTTTCTACAATAAGGTAAATTCTCATCATCATCAAAGAATGGAGTGCAATGTCTATATGGTCTTCATGTAAATGATTCTAGCAATTCAATCGCATATCTCCAATAGCCAATGTCATCGACATGTGTCTAGGTGATTGTCCCTCCATAGATGTAAACATATGGGAAACCCTCCCCAAGCTGCCTCTATACTGGTGGTGTGAAAATTGTAATATGCTCCCAGGCCCAAACCATGAGGAGTGTGATCCCATAGCTAATGCTCTACCCTCCCCTCACCTATATGCCACATCATATAGCTAGAAGTACATGGCTAGCATGCATGGCCCCCAAGCATAAATAGTGTCACAAGTAAGCATGCCAACTAGCATCTCCCCTCACCCAACAAGAAAACCATGCCCTCACCAATCAAGACATACCACTTCACCAATAGTGCTACATAGAACCATGACAAAGAGATTGTATCTCTCTACGAGTGTGTCCCAATGGACCTCATACTCCTCCATTCCTATCTCCACCTCATCCTCATTGTCAAAGGTTGTTGTAATTGCACTATATTCTTGGTTTGGGTCGTACAACACACACTCTCCATGAATAGGCAATCTGAGGATGCACCATACATCCTCTAGGGTCATCATAGCCTCCCTTATCGCAAGTGAAATGAGCTTGTCTCTGAGTGCCACCACTTGGCCAGTACAGTCAATAGTCCCATGTTCGCCTAAATCACGGGCATGAATGTGACATGATATAGTCCTAGGGAAAATAGTTGCTCCCTCTAGTCATCATCTAACTGTCGATATAGTCTGAAGCTTGAGGGACAACTCTCTTGAAAGTTAGAATCAAGTCTAGTCCAACACCTGTGATCACAAGAAAGTGCACCATGTCAATTCAAAAGATTTTGTAAACCTATTTGACCTTGGTATTAGAGAAAATTTTATCCAAAATTACAAAAAAAAATTCAACAGGAAATTACATCAAATTATCTAGCCTATGTGATTAACAAGCAAATGCATCGCAAATTCGGCAAATGTGGTCCAAAATGTAAATATGTCAAAATATTTATCAAATACAATGTTTCACACTGCAATTATGTTGCAAACTTTCACATGCAAGCCAAAGCATACATGCATCACTTAGCTCTACATTTGAATCACATTTTTCTAATGTGGTGCAAAAAATAAGCTGCATCAAACTGAAGCAATTGCGGAGAACCACAATCACTTGCAGCTCACGCGATAACAAATGCGGTCAATCGGGTTAACTGCATATATTTTCTCCCTTTTGGAGCCCTAAATCTACTAAAAATTAAAAATTTCACAAAGCAAGGATCGAGCATTTACCACATTCCTCAAGCCCTCTAGTCGTATGTAGGTCTAAACTTTGTACCCATGATGCGTTGTGTGTGGAATTGGCATGATTCTGACAAGATCTCTATAGCAAGGTTTACACTCAAATCACTATTCCCTCAAACTCAAAATGCACAAATGACTATTTTTGGCAACCCTAGGCCCATTTATACCTTTCCTAAAGTGTGATTTTGCAAACCTTCATAACTGGAAGTTTCAAATGTTGAAGTATCAACCATTTTCTAATGCCTTGATGGTCCCAAATTCATTTATTTTTCTTTCAATGTCATTAAATCAGCTTGTCGAAAAAAAATTCACAATTTTTCAAAAAAATCAAATTTCCCAAAAAACTTTCGAGGGGGCATGGGTCTAACCCGCCTTCTCCGAGGCATGTTGGGGCATGGTCTGAATTATATTTTCCTAATTATTCTTTGACACAACATTCAAAATCACATTATGTCGAAGAGGGGAAAAATGTAGACACTGAAAAATGTCTTGGTCTGAGAGTGTCATTTTTTCGCATTGTCTTATCTTCTTCCTTGTATAGTTAAATAATTTTAATTATTTAATTATTGTCTTTGATCACATTCCTCTATTAATTAAATAATTTTAGTTATTTAATTAAGTCATTTCTTGGTCTATATTCTCCTCTAATCAATTAAATAAATTAAGTATTTATTTAATTGTGTCGCTAACACTCTTTCCTTCTATAATTAAATAAATTATCATTTATTTAATTATTTTCTTTTCATCATTCATCTATAGTTAAATAATTATTCTTAATTATTTATCTATTCATTAATCTTTTTGTCCTTCTATGGTTAAACAATTATTTAAACTATTTGACCCCCTCTTACCACTTTTCATTTATTAAATAATTAATCTGACCTAATTATTTAATTCCTTTTTCCATTTGCCTCTATATTTAATTTAAATGGTTGCATGGTCATTTTTAAATTAAATATTCATTTCTCTTTCTCCATAAATAAATAATCTAAAATGATTGTTTATTCCTCCATATCTTTTACCAAATTAGATAAAATGGTCAAAGATTCCTCTCATGAATTAAATAATTTTATTATTTAATTCCTCCACTACCTTCCCTCCATTCTCTTCTTTCAAATCTTGACCATTGATTCTCTTTGGTCTTCTTTCAGTCGTGACTGTCTGTTCATAGCCGTCCCTAGCCACTACTTTGTGGTGCATGAATCATCCACCATTGATCTTGGCATCTTCTAGAAGATCGATTTCGTTTGTCCATTTGAGAGGCTCTTCTATAAAAGAATGCTTTGTCTTCTATTTTTATTTATAACCACATTCTCCAACATTCATGCTACTATATCATTGTCACTTGCAGGTATTCAAACACTTCAAAACTGAGGGAAAGTTTACAAAACTAGATTTGATGAGAATCAAGGGAGGTAATCAACTATGATAGGGGAGATTTATTTTATGATTTCATTCTCATTTGCTCTCTTTTATCATTTGTACTCTCTTGATTAGATTTGGACTTCGGGCTTAGATCTTAGGTAGAGTGGTTGCTACTTGGTCTTAGCTATTATGTATTTTGAACTTCCTTATCTTACAGGGATATTGCATATTATTATTTGCATCTCTCTTGCATTGAAGGTGTCTTTGTTCGTTGTTTGATTGTGTGGCTTATTTTTTTCACAATTCTAACATGGCATCAAAGCATGGATTCAGTGAACCCCTTCTTGATTTATGAGGGTTTTTCTTCAACAAGGTTTACAAGCTTTAGATCTGGATTCTTTATTTCTATTTTTGGAATTTTTGGAGGTGGGTGATTTTTAGGTACATTTTGGTGCAAAAAAGACCTCACCATTGGATTTAGGAGGCTGATTCAACAAATTTTGACTATAAATTATCTTATATTATATGTCAAGAGCTTCTGAGGTAAAAAAAATGTACATGGGTAGTATGGCCATTGTACAACCTATGCATGTAGATAAAAAAAACAAAAAATATTAAGTTCGGTGCTCTTTTCTTAAAATTTCTTTATTTTAGAAATTTTATAAAAAATAAAAAAATTGAAAGCAGCTTTAAATATAAAAAGGGGGAAAATTGTAAGTGGGTACCCACAGGTACCTACATGCATAGGCCTATAGGCCCCATGCTCCTGCGATTGGCGGCATTAATACCAACTGATGATGATATTAATGTCGATCGGCAATGGCTATTCCTTGCTACCCTATGGCTTCAAAACTACCACCAGTGGTTTTAATCTTTACCAATGCTCTTTAAATTTTTTGACCTGCATTCAAATTTATAGCGGCCATTTTCCTACTTTATAGGTGACTGTTATTTCTTTCAGCCATTATTCCAAGAATCTTTTTCAACATATTTTGAGGTCCCCAAGAATATTTTCTCGACTGTGATTTTTGTAGTGCCTTAGATTTTTTCGGTGATAGCAAATATTCCTTGGAATTTAGTTGATGTCAGCATGATGACATCCTGACATTAATGGTACGGCCATCTGGCAGGGGCCCTTCAAGCCCTCTTTAGCCCCAAGGAGGTTTTTTTCTCTTTTGGCCATACGATATCAAAATTGGGCAAGCAAGATATCATTGGAAAGCTAGTTTTGTAAAATTTCTAGTGGTGTACGTCTCATCACCAGTTTCTACTACTTGCGCATTCTATAGTATGTTAAAGTCAAAGGTGTTGTTCTCAATTCTAAGCTTATAAATTTTGACCTGTATCTATGTTTTCTATGATTCTAACGACATTGGGACGATCTTTCAAAGATCTTCACAACCATCCATGCATTTTTTCTAGATTTCTCTCAAAGTACATTTTATTATGTTTTTTGTGTTTTCACATTTTGGTGAATTACTTGGGCATTTTAGCTCTTGGAAACTTTTTATTTGCATTGGATGACTCATATTTGGAATTTCTACATGTATTTCCAGTATTCTATCTTATTTGGACATTATGGACATCTTTTTCTTGTACTTTCTCTTTTATAGATGCATTGAGATAAAGTGGCATACTGGGGTATACTTTTTGGAGATTTGGCACATCCTATTATTCCTTTTAGACTCACACTATGATATAAAGTGTTGTGGAGGGGGTTGTGTATGCTTTTTGTTTTGCCATCACATCTTTTTCAAGTGAGTGTCCCTTTCATGACAATAGTGAATCCTGATGATTCTTTCTTCAAGCATGTGTTTCTTAGTTTGCACACCCTTTTATTTGTAGGTTGTTTCTCCTACATTCACTTATTGGTTTCACAAAGTTTTAGTGTTCCTATTTTAGCTCTCCCTTTTCGCATTATGGGGGTATTTCTATTATTGGTGTTAATGCTTCCTTGATTTCAATTTTTGGAGTGATCTATGTATCTAGTTCCTATTCATGTGCACTAGGAGGATACAACATGCATCAATGGCTAGTTACCTATCCATTTTAGTGAGATGGAAAATTTACCATATGGACACTCTTGTATTCCTATTTCTAGAGGTTCTTTATTTCAGCATTGTATCAGTCATCTTTCAACAGTTGTCTACAACTTCTTCATACTTTAGTGATGTTCTACATGTTCCTCTCTTTTTTGGGACATTATTTTAATTGGAGGCTTCTTATTCATTCACCTTGGTTTGTAGGCCTTTTTAGTCCTTCATTTTCCTTTCTCTATTTTGGAAAGGAGTTTTTCTCATGTTGTTTTCTCCCTTTTCTCCATTTTTGAGAGATCTTTTGTTTATACAGGGTGTTGCCACAATAATGGGTTACACTTTCTTGGACATCCTGATTTTTGCTCAAATCACATATTTTTAGAAAATATAATGATTTAAGCCTTGAAAGGTTCCATTTAAAGGATTTTAATTGAAGAGGGTTTGATCAAACCCCCTTAGATCAAATCCTCTTGGATAGAACCCCACTAGCTTTAAACTATATCTATAATGGAGTCTCCTCTATACCTATCAAAATGTTGTAAAAACCCACTTTTGATTTACCTTTTGGGGGATCAAATGAATTCATTTAAAATTTATGTTTTGTAAGTATGTATTCCTTATTATAAGCTTCCCAAAAATTATGTCATTACAGATGGCCCAGAGAAAACATAAAGTGAAGGAATTGGATCTCGAGGTACTAGTTCTTTCTTTTATGCTTCTATGATAGCAAGATGTTCTAATTCATCCAACCTAGACCCACGCTCATATTTACAATTTTTTTCCTCCAACTCTTCAATTCTTTTGTCCCTCTCACTTTCTTTGTGCTGGTGTATTTTCAATAAACCTTCTAATTGCTTAATCCTTTCCATAGCCTCTTGTAATTCCTTGCCAATATCATTTTTCTCAACAAAAACTTCATCTCTTTCCAAAAACTAATCATTCCTTTCACTTGTATGCTCATTACCCTCTGAATCAAGGCTCTTTAGGGTTCTTTTTCTTATTTTCTTTGCAAAACAAAAGCATCCTCTAAGTCAAATTCAAAGGTTCTTGTAATATTCCATGGTTGTGTATTAGGTGCATTTTCATTACTAGGGAAATTCCCCTCCAATTCTAAGTTAGTCTCAACCATACCAACATCTCCCTTATTTTTCTTTTTAACTGACCCTCTCATTACACCTTTCCTCTTTAGGTGGTGTGATTGCTTCCTAGGTTGTGCTCTGGCTCTCTTATGCAATGGGTAGGAGATGCAGCAGGGGAGCCAGAGGAAATTTCCCTATTTGATATAGAAGGTTCTTCTCTTTCTAGGATAGTAGGTTCTTCAAGGATGGTGTTGATATGATTACAATTTAGGAAAATTTCCCACAAAACATATGGAAATTGAATTCTCAATTTTTTTTTTATTAGCAAGGTGACTAAGCAAAAATATGATAATGCTATGTTACCCCTCTTCCTTTTATACTCAAAACTCATTCTTTTCAACAAATTATAAATAAAATTTAGAGCATTTACATGCCTATCATGGTGAAGATGGCTTAAAAGCTTAAAATGGGCTATATACAACAATGATTTCCTACCATCACAGGTTAAGTATTTGATTATGTAAGAAGCTATTGAATACCATATCTAGGGTATGGTAGTCTTTTTGTACCTTGAGATGATGAGTCTAGGTGTTCTCCATTTTCTCTGATTTTTTTCTTGGAACTTATGGCATCCTCCCTCACTAGGAACTCATCTCCTTCCCGTGGTAGTTCTAATACCTTAGCAATGGCATCTTCTGAAGCATCCACCCTCAAACCTCTTATATTTGCTTCATCATTTTGTAGTGTGGTAGAAAATTATTGTTTCATGACTTCATTGAACTATGTGAGTTTCAATAAGTACTCTACCCAACTAGATTGTCTAAAAATAGGTAATACTAGCCTATTCTCCAACAATTGGGTATGTGTTGTTGGTTCTCTCTAGATAATGCCGCCACCCATGATATTGTTTTTGTTCTCTAATTCACTTAATTATTCTCTATTTTGGTTCAATTCCAGGATTCAATTTATTCTTGTCACACCAACCACACTGCTTCTACTATGTTATACCTTCTAAATTCAACTACTTATAACCCTTCTATTCTCCTCTGAGCTTGTGTTTGTGTAAAAATGGAGGAAAATAGAATGGAAAAAAGGTTGTTGAGAGTTTTTGGTTTTTGAAAATTAAGAAAATGAAGAGTAAATGATGAGTACCCCTCCTCCAACTAAAGGTATTAAGTGTCATTAATTAATTGTATGGGTTATGGTGGAGGGATAAATTGTAGGATGTGGAAAACCAAATTACATATGAAGCATGCATGAATTAATGTTAAAAAATGTAGAAAATAAAGTATTATTCTATGCTAATTATGATAAGTTAATGCAAGTACCTATACAATTCTTGTGAAATGAAACTTAACTCATGCAAATTTGTTGATTACTGCCTGCAATGAGATTTGATGTGATCATTCGTAATTACAATTTGAATTGAGGGATCTGACTTCATCAATTGTATGCAACTGTATGGCTCCATTGGGAAACACTTGCTTGATTTTGATAGGGAGCAAGCCACCTTGTTTGTAACTTTCCCTTGTAGTCTTGATATCTTGAGTCATAGAACAAAGCCCAATCACCTATACTAAATTCCTTGGTTTTGATGAATTGATCATGCCATCTGATTCTTTAATTCTAAACAAATTTAATATGGTGTATTGCCTCCATACTAATTTCATCAAGTGTATTGAGGTTGTGTAATCTCTCCTGATGTTATGTTGATAAGTCCATGCCTAATTGAATAATTGTTCCCAAATTTTTATACTCAAATTCAATAGGAAGTACTACCTTATTTCCATACACCAATTTACATGGTGTAGATTTTGTTATAGTTTCCCAAGGTGTCCTATAGGCCTAAACTACCTCAGGAAACCTAGGTGCCCAATATTTCCTATGAATTTTTACTATTTTAGTTAGAATGTTCTCAATCTCCCTATTTATGAATTTCACCTATCCATTATCTTGAGGGTGGTAAGGTGAGAACTTCCTATGTCTCATTAGAAAATTGTAAAGCCTTGACCTCCACCCACTTTTTGAGGTAATCTATGCATACCAGTATGTACTCCTTGTTGTTAGATGTTGGTGATATTGGTCCAATAAAATCTAATCCCCATTTATCAAATGGTGTTATTGCTAACTATGGCTACAATAGATTTCATCTATTTTTGTTATCTTTCCCATTCTCTAACACCTATCATAGCCCCTTGTGTACTTCACTACATTCTTATGAAGAGTTTTCCAATAATAGCCAGTTGTGAGAATATTAAAAGTTATTATCTTGGTTGCAAAATGTCCCCCATAGGGTTCATCATGGCATGCTCTGAGAATTTCATATACTTCATCTTCTCTAATACATATCCTCATTTATCTGGGCCTGTGTAAAATAAGTATCCAACTATCTAGGAGTAGGGAAAACTCTTGTGAGCCAATTGTCTCTTTTCTCTTGGGGAGAAATGAGATGGTGTCTGCCCTACTACTAAATAGTTGGAAATGTCTACAAACCAAGGTTTATGTAGAGATAGAGAAAATAAATGCTCTTTTGGGAATGAATCATCAACATATTCTAATTTGGTTGGTAGTCTTGATAGAAAATATACCAATACATTTTATTTTCTTGGCTTGTCCATAATTTTGATGTCAAATTCTTGAAGCAATAGTAACAACCTTACAAGCTTGTCACCATCCATTGGTTTGTTCATGATATACCTGATTATTGTGTGGTTAGTGTGTATGAACACAGGATATCCTATAATATATTTCCAAGATTTGTTTACTGCATATACCACTGCCAACATCTCCTTCTTTGTCACTGTATAATTGATTTTTGCTCCTTGTCTAGATTTTTACTAATATAATATATGGAATAATTTGTGTTGCCTTCCTTCTGCCCAAGTACAACTCCTATAGAAAAATAAGAAGCATCTATATGGATATATAAAGGTAAGGTCCAATTTGGTCCTCTCAAGATAGGGGTTTTAGTCAATGCTTCCTTGAGTGCTTCAAAAGAGTGTTGAAAAGCAACTGTCCATTCAAATTCGACATCTTTGGATAGTAAAACAAATAGTGGAGCTACAAGTTTTCTAAAATCTTAGATGAATCTCCTATTATACCCAACATGTCCTAGGAAACTTCTAACATCTTTTTGTCTTTAAGACACAGGGAGTGTTGAGATTACTTCAATTTTGTTGGGGTCCACTTGAATTCATTTATTTGACACAAAATGTTCTAATACAATCCTTTCTACCATCATCATGAAAAAAATTTCATGACTCAGGGATAAGTTACATGTTCATGACATCTTGTTAGCACCTTCTCTAGATTTCCAAGTACTTCATCATGTGTATTCCCATATTTTGTGAAATCATCCATGTAAACCTCCATGGAATCATGTGCAAAGTCTGAGAATATACTCAGTACTACCCTCTGGAAAGTGGTTGGTGCATTACATAGGCCAAATGGTAGGACATAATAAGCATATGTGCCTCAAGGGCATGTAAATGTTGTCTTATCTTGGTCTTATAGGTAAATCTTAATTTGGTTGTAGCCACTAAATCCATCTAGAAAGGAGTACTTTTTTCTTGCTAATGAATCAAGAACTTGGTCAATGAAGGGGAGTGGAGTGGTCCTTTCTAGTTGAAGCATCTAATTCTCATTATTCTACATAGAATTGCCACTTCCCTCCTTTCTTTGGAACAATTAGAGGTGACTCCCCTTGAATATCAAAGATAGGATATATAAATCCTGTACCAAGTAACTTTTTCAATTTATTTTTAACTTTCTCTAACTACAAGGTTCATTCTCCTTTGTAGTTGTCTTATGGGTTTACAACCATCATTGATGTAAATCCTATGAATGCACAATTTTGGTTATATCCCTTCATGTCATGATAATCCCATGTAAAGGCTACTGCATGTGCTTGCAACATATACTCATCAATGATATCTATTGTATATCATTCAATTGATTGTTTTAACACTTAATGTATTACTCGACATGATCTCTAAAGTCTTGGATGTTGTTTGCATAGATGAGATGTCAAGTCCTACTATGTTTTGAATACATTGGTGTGGTAACAAATTGTGAAATATTTGGGAATTTGACTCTGATGACCAGGTGGGGATAATATTTTGTAGAGGACCCTGCAAAAGTTTCAAGTAGTCCTAATGCTACAGGTCCCTACCATAGTCATTTTTTATGATGTTTATTAACAATTCATCTTCATCTTGGTTCTCTAACAATGGATTGCATTCAATAGTCATCAAGGCTTGCAAGGAGTATTGATCTTCCCCATACAAGGAAGGCCAAATTGTTTATTCTAGGTCTACATGTGGCTAGGTTGGTGGATAAAGGACTAATTTCTAAGTCACATTTTGATTGGAGATAATCATATTCCTAGACCTAAAACCTATGAAGGCGTCTGCTATTGCCAGCCATGGTCTTCTTAAAATGAGTTGGTAACCTACTGAATTAGTCTTTGGATGCAACACCATGAAATCTACAAGGTATTCCCATGAATCCAATGTTATCACCAAGTCTTCAATTATGCCCTCAAGTTTGACTGTGGACCTATCTTTCAAATTTAGAACAGTAGGTGTATGTTAGAGTTTTATCAACTGTAACAACTTCATGGTCTCTTTAGTCATTACATTGATAGCTACTCCCAAGTCAATTAGGGATTTCTTGATGAGAGTAACATTTATCTTTACGTCCACCACAAGACTCCCAAGGTCTGCATACTTGGGAACAATTATATTTCCCAACATAATGTTTGCAAGTTGACCTAGGACTTGTACTATCTGAGGATCTTTCCTCTTCCTACCTATATTTTTAAGGAAAATTTCTCTCACTATTTTTGTGTAGATAGGAACCTCCTTAATGGCTTGGGTAAGGGTTATTTTGATACAAACATCTTTAATTTGTCTGAACAGGTCAATTTCAACTTGTGTTTGATGTCTTTGAACTGCCAATATTTCAAGGAATGGAGGCTCTTTACTTGGATTGGTTTGGTTAACCTAATTTGACTCAGGATCCTTAGGTTGAGTGTCCAAGGTCTATGTTTGGGATTCTTCATCAATCAATTCAATGATTTGAGGGGATGAAGGTCCAGCCAAATTTTTCCTTATTTTTAGGTGGACATCACTCACCTCTACCCCATAAGTAGGGTATTGAACAACTTCATTAGTGTAGGCATACTAAATAGGATTGTTATTGGGTTAGGTGAAGGTTGTGTTCATAGCTAAGGTGCTCTAGGTGGTTGTGGTGTTGGATTTTTTGGGTTTAGCATAATGGATTATTGTTGTTGTTGTTGTAAGGGATATTGTGGATACTAGTAATTCATGTTTTTGTTTTACCATTGTTTGCCTCTTTTCCATTGGGGTTGTCATTGGTTTTGTTGGGGTAGCCATTGAGAATTATAGTTAAATACTTTTTTATAATTTTATGATGGCCACATATTTTATTGCCATTGGTTCCAATTGGTTTAACGAATTTTACATTGTTGGTTTTGCATATTGGCCCAGGATTGGGGATTCCAATTAGGAAGATTTAAATTGTTACCAGGGAATGACATGTTATAATTCAAAGGATCTTGGGGTATATCTTGTCTTGTCTAACATGGTTTCCTTTGAGCTATGTAGAATAATTTTCCATCTTCTCCTTCCAATGCATGAAATTTTGATATCCCTTCAAAGATACTTGCCACCTTCTTGCATTTGTAGTTAGTCCTTCTTTGTCTATAATGTGGATAGTATTCTATAATATTTGCTTATGTCTCCTCTTGCTTCTTTTTGATATGTAGGATATCTAGTTGTGTAGCTAGATGGTTGATAATATCCTCCTTCATGTTTGAAAAAACATTACTCAATTCAACTCTAGAGACTCCATTGGATGGTTTGATGATGGAAGATACCTTGTCCCCTCTAACCTTCTTTGTGAAAGACCTTGAATATTTACTGCATGCCTTGAAAATATCCTCAAATGGTGCTTGAGAGATATCTCCTACCCCAATTAGGTTAAGTGCATCCATGCAGCCCTCATTAATCCCCCTTTAGAATATCAACTTTAAAGACTCATCAAAGAGTCTGTTTTGGTGGGATTTATTAAGGAAAATTTTGTTAGAAAATTTAGTGCATCTCAGAGAAACCTCCAAGAATAGTAGTGCCTTTGGTAACTTCAATTTCGATTAGATTACCTCAAAGACACAAACAACTATGTCCTAAAGTGGAAACAGACACAATTCATTTCCCACATTGATCCTTCTAAGAGAAGCACATGTAAATTCAACATCATGCAATAATAGATTCTAGTAGCAGAACCATTAACAGATGAAAGATAAGATAGAAAACCAAAACACACAAATTTACATGGGGAAAACCCTTTTGGGTAAAAAATCCCACACTCCAAAGATTGAGCCATTGTATTATTCAGCAACTGAAGGTTACAATACAACTCAAGCTCATAGCCTTTTCAGAGATTACATCTTGTTCATTCTAGATACAATCTGGTAACCAACTCTCCCTCTGTACATTTCTTGATCAACCTCTCAAACCAAACAATCTTCATACTATTGCAATACCCTCACATAGTATACAGTACAGATCAACACGAGAGATCAACCATGGCATTCAATCCTTGATCAGGAGAGAAATCGACAGCATAACCCTGCCTCTCACTTCCTCTGTTTCGGCCTCATGGCCTTAGCCTTTCAACCAGCCACTCAGCCCTAATTCTATCGATCACCTGTGTCAAAGAAT
The DNA here is from genome assembly GCA_007258455.2 of Sequoia sempervirens. NCBI lineage: Eukaryota > Viridiplantae > Streptophyta > Pinopsida > Cupressales > Cupressaceae > Sequoia > Sequoia sempervirens. The sequence continues at coordinate 292 of VDFB02189171.1, read as the reverse complement.
CCAACCAAGCATCATCTGCTTTTCCCGGCTATATTCATTTCATTTTTTTCATCCGAGCTTCCTCTTAGAGCTGACCACAATAGACTAACTGTGGACATTCGGCTCCCTCGATTGGTCCACAAGATGCCATGAGAGTCTCCTTGGTCCAAAAGCGGCTTCAAGGCTGTGTTGGCATATCCCGGTGAGACACTGACCATGTCTCCCCAATGCCAACATAGTAAACACTTGATATTGCCAAGACTCCATCCTATCGCCAAGATGTTACATCGAGTCCAGAGAGCTATCACTCAGC
>VDFB02189170.1:0-29433 GCA_007258455.2 Sequoia sempervirens | reverse complement strand
TTATAAATCCCATTGTTATTATCCCAAATTACTGTGGTCTCATGAAAGGATTTTTAATTCTTAGCCTAACGGAAACCAATCAGAACAACAATTTTAAAAGGATTTGAATCCTTGGCAGGAACTAATTAAAATTAATTATTTGAAGGGATCTTTAATTCACTCCAACCAGAAAGCAATCTAGATAACCACACAACAACAACAAATGTGTCTTGACAAATTATCTAAATTTGAATAACTCAAGAGAACCACTTTGGAGACATCACAAAAAAAATATAAACATGAAAATTAACACAATATTTGAACACTGAAATTAGATCACTGATTAAGAATAGTCTTCTCCATTATATTGCTTCAAAATATATACATTAATAGTAGAATTTTTTGAGATATGAAATGGATGCATGGAATATGCTATAATAATGCAACCTATATACTACTACTGGTGATGATGATAATGATATATTCTTCAAAACCAGGCATTGGTTTCCCATTTTATATGAAAATCAACAAGCGACAAGCCTTTTACAAAGTGAGACAGTGTTTCAAAACTACACCTCTTCATTAACTATTTGTTTGATCAAATAATTAAAGAAATATACAAAATTTAAGACATTCAAATGTTATGAATCCATTAATCATCATATAAGGCCTGTGATCATTGATCTAGAAAAGACTTCATCTCCCTGATTGATTGCAAAATCCTCCCTAATCTAGAAAATGCTCTTGTCCCAGCGACCTACTCCTCGAAAGTTGGATACTACTCCCAATGATATACTTCAAAATTTGATGGCCATTTCTATTCTTGAATCCTTGGTATTTTTGTGAGATGAACCTACGACTTACTATCTAACAATTCTTTCACATCAGTAACAAATTTAAGTTATCCAACATCGAAAGTAACTAATCTGTCCAGAATCAAATTGAGCTTGTAAAGATTGATTTTACCATCCTTTTGTATGTGAGTAATATACTTATGAACAATTTAACCAAACTCCTTTTTCCACTCTTCAAGGTTTCTAAGCTAGTCATCATCTTTTACTAATTTTGGTATATATCATTACTTTCGAGTATGGAAAGAATGAATTCGTGTCTTAATCCTTTTTTCCTCTCTTTGTATATAATAAAATTCATCTATAATCATCTTGACTATTTTCTCAAGTAGTTTCAATGCTCTAGGAGCATCAATACTCCTTTGTAGAAATCTAGACAATTTAAACAAAGTGTGGTGTATAGGCTTCCACATTTTGAATAGGGAATCCAACACAAGCATGTGTACTTTCATTTGATCAATAGCTTGTTGAAGTAACTTGTAACTATCAAATACACCCTCCAATTTATCTACAATCAACTTCACCCTATGTTCAAGAATTTTTTCTATAACATCACAAATTTTCCTTCTTACTTCCTCCTATTCTTTATTGGTAGTATTCTTCATGTCTTCCACTTCCTTCTCAAGATCTCTTATTTGTTTAGAAGAAATATTTTGTACATACACTACTAGAGCATTGGGAGGCCCATATAACACCATTTCTTTGCTTTGTGAAGTTCCTGGTCCCATTAGCTTCTCTTTTAGTTTTACATTTTCCATGAACAACTTGTTACCTTCATCATTTAGGAAATTTTTCTCATACTCTCTCAGTCTATCCTCCAATCCTTTAACTGTTACATGAGTAAACATGACTGAATGCATAGTCATGGTGGTGGCTTCCAAAGTGGTTGTGTCATGTAATGTTCTTACCATGGCTTCCCCTTTCATTCCTAGTATCACATACAATAGCTTTGTCTATTGTGTATTCTTCTGCTTGATCCATATAGCTATGTTTTTTATCTTGGGATTATATCTTGTACCACTCACCGCTTCATCAAAATTGAAATCTGCAACTAGCATAGGATCTTCTTGGGATCATACTTGGTCAAGCAAAAACATCTTCTTTACTTCCAAACTAGGGAAAGTGAGCATGTTAATTTTTAAAATCATCTGTCTAGCCTCCTGAGGGCTAATGTCAATATTGTCAATTCTCAATTCCCTTAAGGTTTGTGCCACCACCTGATCATTTTAGGATTCCTCAATTCCTATTTTGTTTATCTCCATTCTTTCCTCAAATTCTTTCACCTTCATTTTTGTCCAAAAATCCCTAAATTTTGGAGTTTTAATAAACTCATCATCTTCTATGAATCACCTAGTTGCAACCTCTCTTTCATCTTCATGTATTTATTTATTTTCTTTTTCTTTATCATCCATCCTTTCTTCAGGCTTATGTGCATTGGTCTCATGGACTTGATTTTTGACCTCAATACCACCCTTTAATGATTGTAACACACTGGATACTTCTTTAGTGTCTCCCACCCCTTCACTTTCTTCACAAGGGACCAATGGTTCAATGCTTTGTCTTTTTTCTTTTAGGAGGAAATTGCTCCATGGAAGACTCTAAGGTTGTGTCTGGGGTGTTCCCCACAATAATCATACCACTGTGTTCTTGAAGATATGTTTCCCTTTTATCATATAAGTCTTCAAATTTATCAATTGTCAAATTTATTCTTCTAATAGGGTCCTTCTCTTCAACAAAATAAACTAGGAAATCTTTCTATTTTTTCTTCTTCTTTTCTTCAAGTTTCTTTATAACTTCCCATTTTTTCCTTTTGTGGAATACTTGTTGAAAAGTAAGGCAATTTCTTATCACATTTTCTTCATAGTATACTTGGTGCTTAATTTTTGACTTGGAGAGAAGGATATGTCTCATGTGATTCATAGGATTTTTAGGATAAAAAGCTATTCCTTTTCTAGAATCCAATGAATATATTTCCTTTAAATAATATTGCAACTCTTCCAACCTATCTGAGCATACTGACCAATCTTCACACTTGGTTAGGTTTGGAAGAAATCTGCTATTCTTCTATTTATGCATCACATCCTTTTCCATCCACATCATTTGCCACATAAACACTAGAAATGATAGTCTGAGGGGAACAAATTTTGGTAGTTTTTGTAGAGCATTAAGGCACCCATAAAATCTTATTATTATGACTTCAGCAAGGAAGAGCCAATCACCAAAATCGTGTGTATGAACCTACTACTATTTTAGGGCTAGAGGTCTCAATAGTTGTAGTATTTTAGTGGGAAATATTGGTATTGAGTAACCAATAATTCCCAGGATTTTGTGCACAAAATCTTCATAGAATATCACAAAGATTGATTTTTTACACTAACAATCCCAAATATAGCACCACTTTTGAATAGGTGTGGATTCCCTTGCTCATCAATTCTCACCAAGTCTATTCAATTGTTCCATTTGTATCAATTCTGGTATAATATCAAATGACACAAAAGAGAATAGTGTCTAAAAGTAATGGGTGCTCTATCTTCAATGACCTATGATAATTCATCATCTAAAGCCTTTTCAAGATATGAAGCAAATTTATATTCTATATTAGTCTCAGGATTCTGGATTCTCATGCCCATCATCATTAGGCTTACTGGCATCTTATCTTGAGCATCCATCCCTAGTATTTTGCATAGAGCAAGATATGTATTTACGAAATAGTATTGAAAGTCTACCATAGTGAATGGCTCAGTAGTGGAGGGGGAAATTGGGATTGTTCTATTGCCAATACCTCTTTTCATGTATAGGGGAAGTTCATCACTCTTGTAAATTCTTCTTAAACTGATATACTCTTTGTCACTTTTTGTAGGTTTATCTTAGTCAAGGCCTATTTGATCAAGTCAAAAAATCAATGATAGCTATCCTGGTTACCTCCACCAACACTGCACCATTCAAAAACCTTATAGTTTTAGTAGCAGGGTTGTAATATTTAGCTAATATTCCGATAAACTCCACATCAACAAATACATTTGGAACAATCAGTTTGGCCAAGTCTTAGAACACCCAGGGGTTTGATAGTGGAACTTTCCCATATCTTTTACTATAAAAATAACAAAATAAGTCCCAACCAGATTTAGGAATGAAGGCATCTCTACAACCCTGTGTGGTATCTACGAGGGATTTCTTATTACCTTCCTTGGTGGACCCTCGGAGTAAATCTAGAATGGACTAGTGGAGATGCCTCTTTTTTATCTCGAGTTCTTCATCCTTAATTTCAATTTTACTTTTCTTTGCTTCTGATTGTCTCCTTTTAGGCAGCATGATTATACCCTTATCACTAAAACTTCAAAATGAGAGAGCTTTTAAGAATATTTACACCAATTAATCTTCTTTAGAGAGTTATTTGTGCACTTTCCTAGGTGCATGACATTTGCAAAGCTCCTCTTCTAGTATCCTTAGCTCCCTCCATGACAATGTATTGCGGATGAGTGCAATAGTCAGACAATGCTCTTGTTTCTTAATGGTGCTTACATTCAATTGTATTGGTATTAATACCAAGCTACTACCAAATACATTTGCAATAAACTTATAGCTTTGATTTGATTATGCACCGTTGGATTCATGCGTCAAGGTGACTATTGTAATCCTTTACATTTATTACCACAATATATAATGATTCCATAGTAGGTTGTATCGTACTACCATTGTCACTTGTCACACCTGCTACAGTATGGTAGTATCAAGTTTCATGCCCTTTCTTATATATTTCATTTTCTATCTTTATGATTGTAGGATAGTAGTATACATATGGACATGTCACAACTATATTATCCTCCTTATACAGTACCATGATATCTTCTTTTCTCTTTTAATACTTACCGCACAATCGCTCTACTTAAGAATTCTCATTGTGAGGTGGCAGTGTGTAGTGCTCGACCACTCATGTTGATTAACCTCTTGGCGATATGGAGATTTATATTTTATTTCATGGGCTAGGAACTGCCAACCCACTCAGACTTCATTTTTTTGTTGTGGTGTTGTAGTAAAGGAATAGTTGTTTTATTAATGATTATCTAAAAGGATGAATGAATATATACAATGTGAATTTCAATGATTTTATGGATCTTGTCACACAAATTGTTGCATTTCATATCAAAAATAATGTAGAATCGAAGGCAATAAATCTTTTGATATAGGTGAAATGTGGATGGAAAATGGAGTTCAGTGGATACTGAGGAAATTTATTATCTCTAACAGTGGGTCTAATTGGGGATGAATGATCGTGAGGTCATTGCAAGAATCCAAAAGTAATCTCTAGGAGGCAGACCATGGGTGAATATGATTGGATGGGATGGTGGAGGGGAAAGGGAAACCTAAACTACTGTGCATGGAAAATTATATATTTTTAAAGATAAGAACTATTTTAGGAATTTTCCATGCACTGGAAATTCCTGATCTTCTCCTAACATATTTTGAAGATAATAAGAATATTCACCATCTTTTTCGGTAACAATAAATGGTCCTATCCAAAGATCCTCAAACTTTCCATGTTTTCCTTTGTCTTTGCATCTAGCATTCCACAATAGGACCATTTCATTCACCTCAAACTTTCTACCCTTTTCCCTTTTGTCAAAAAATTACTTCATTCATGACTACATTTTTGTGTTATGCTCCTGGACCAAGCTTCTAATTTCATCTAGTTTTTCCAATTGCTCCATCCTATCTTCAATAGGTTTAGGGATATCCAAGTATTCTTGGAGAATGAACTTATATACTGACAAAAGGTTTTACAAGGGAATCTTTTCTTGTGTCCCATAGACCTATTCAAAAGGTGATTTTCTAGTTGATTGTTTTACTATGATTCTATCTATCTAGACTGAAAGCCTCAATTTAGAGTTCTAAGGAATTTTGTTTTTGTCCAGCATTCTTTTAATTATCTTTAGGATACTCTTGTTCCTTGATTTAGCCTGCTCGTTTGCTTGTGGATGATATGGAGATGGATATGAAATTTTTATGCCATATATCTCACAAAATATTTTGAACTCTTCTAATCTAAAGCACATACCATTGTCTGTAACTATCCTTATAGGTGTTTCAAATCTAGTGATGATATTCTCCATCAAAAAAATTATCACAACTTTTCTAGTGGCTTGTTTTGTAGGGTTGGCTTCTATAAAATTTGTAAAATAGTTAGTTTCCACTAAAATTAATTTATGACATCCACTAGTCTTCTCTGGTATTTCTCCAATGAAATCAATCCCCCACTAATGAAATGGAGCTTGAATTTGCATTAGTCTAAGTGGTAGTGCTCCTTGGTACTTCATTTTTCTAGAATTTTTTTGGCATGCTTCACACTTTCGTACATAAGCAAAAGAGTCATTGAAAATCCTAGGCTAGTAGTATCTAGCCCTTAATATCTTGCAATCAGTGGTCTTGGCCAAAAAATTCCCTCCATAGACTCCCTCACGCATCTCCTTCAACATGTGATTTTCTTGTGTTTCATCTGAGCATAGCAACAACACTCCATCCATGTTCTTCCAATATAAGTCATCATCCATAAAGACATACTTTGAGGATGCAATTTCAAGGTTCTTTTTGTAGACACATAAAAATTACCTAAGCTTGCAATCTCTATTGTCGTCATATTTTTTCCTAGCATAATTAAAATGTTTAATTATGTCCTTTGTCCACTTTCAACTATTAATTAAATAATTAGTAATTATTTAATTAATTCATGTCTTTTATTCCTCTTGATTATTAAAATAAATAAATTTTATTTATTTATTTAAATGCATGACTAATTCTCTAATGTCTTTCCATAATTAAATAAATTCCTAAATTTATTTAATTATCTTGGTCCATTAATTCTTCCTGATTATTTAAATACACCATTAATGTCTAATGTCTTCTCATAATTAAATAAATTTCTTAATTTATTTAATTATTGACCAGCTTCTCCACTTCATCCCTAATTAAATAATTATCTTTAATTGTTTAATTGTCTTATTTGACTTCTCTTCTAAATTTAAATAAAACCATTTATTTAAATTGTCCCACTTTCTAATTTCTCTCCAAGTAAATAATTTAATTTAATTATTTACTATCACATGATCCCACCTTTTTGAATTAATTTAATTTTTAATTTAAAATAACAACTTTTCCTTTGGAATCAAATATTTCTATTATTATTTGATTTTCCAACTCTCTCTTTTTCTATGCCAATCTTATCTCCTTGTCACATGCATTGTCAACCCTTGATTTGATTTTCTCAAATTGAATCTTGTTCACTCATTTCAAATTTGACCTGATGTTTCCCTAACGCTAATTGTGGGTTGTCATATTGAATCTTTTCCATTGATTTTAGGGCATTTGTCAATCTGCAATCTTGGCCATTCATCCAAAATTGCATTTTCTATAAAATGGCAATTTTAGTCTCATTTGGACATCTCATGCAATATTTTCTTAGGCATACTTTACATCTCTTGGCATTTTGGCATAATTTAGGCATACTTTAGTCTTTGCTTACTAGTTGCATAGTTGCATAGTGTAGCATTTTGATTCAAATCCTTCAACATTTGCTTTGGTCTTGGCATAGTCATAGGTTGCTCACAAAAAAATTGAGGACAAACTACACATTGCAGCAAGTTGAGAAGGTGTAATGAAGGTCAATCATGGAGGTTGAAGACTCAAGGTGATATCTCTCTTTGTTTTCATGTTTTCCTCCTTTGTGCTTCATTATTTACTCTAGGTTTTGATTTATTTAGCTACTAATCTGCTAACCTATATTTTTCCCTTAGTTACACTTTTTTTATTTTCATTCATTTCTTTAGGACATTTCTAGTTTTTAAGTGATCTATTTAGGATCTAGGACAATTGCTTATAGAATTCTTAACGTAAATGATCACTTAATTACAATGCTCAAATAAACAAATGAACATAATATAATTGCCAAGATAATGAACTGAAAAGAAAGAGAGAAAATAAAGAGGAGACAAACGCAATTGATAACGGAGTTCATCCCTAAGGACTACGTCTCCAGGCCCCTCTCCAATGGAGTGACCGATCCGATTATACTCCAAAAATAGTTACAATTGCTTCATTGACTATCTCCTTCAAACACAGTAGCATAACGTTCCTCTGATGTGCAGAAATGTCTACAAAATCTCCTAAGCATTCTCTCGTTCTCACCACCTGGACTTGGAAAAACAAGGCCTACACCCCTCTTTTTATACATAAAATTTTCCTAATTAGGCTTAACCATCAAAATAAATGCCTAACCCCCTCTAACAGCTCGTACAACTCCTCTGATGGCTCCATTTAGCTTCTGGTTTTGTTTGTTGGAGGTGGTTTTACATTTTTATGGCTTAATTAGCCATTTGGTTAAGGTTCGGCCAACAAAACCTTAACAAAATCAACAGTGGCCGCTATATGCTTATGATTCCACGCGTGGTCTACCGGTGTTATACAATTTTGGTATAAGTGAGGTCGGCGGTTCCAACCCCGCCGGCCTCGCTTTATAGCAAATACCAAACAATTTAAACTATAAAAATAACAACAATCCCTGTATAGGTAACGCACCAGCCACTGGTGTAACGGTCAACCAGCCAACTGCTTCCGAGGAGATCGCGGGTTCGAATCAACACTATAATTTTGTTAAAACAAACCCAACGAAACTCATCGCTGCCAAAGGGACACGTGTTGACCAACTGTTCACTGAGAATTCTGATGAGGCTGATGACGTGGCAAGATCCTGTTCGCCTGAGATGCTGACTAAGCTACTGACTCCGCTGCCGACGTGTCGCTGACTGGATGCCACGTGTCAACATAGATTGGTCCGTACAAGTGAGTCGCCTACCATGTGTCTCGCGCCGATTGGTCCATTTGGCTTCCGTACTGTACAGACTGACATGTCAGCATGATGACATCATCATCTGTACCCTCAAGTCAACCGAACTTTGACTGCTTGTAAGTCGAGCATATGATGTCGAATTTTGACGAAATGAACGTCATCAAAATCGTCTCGATGAGCTCTTCGCGATGACACTTGTTCCATCAATTTTTGAGATGATTATTTTTTTGCCTTCTGGATGCCCTTGAGGCCAGTTTGACTGGAAGTTTGACCGGCCATAACTTGCACAAACGGAGTCCTTTTCGGCCCCTTTCAAGTTGCATTGGAATCAGGACGTCGTTCTCTTTCTGATGGAGCTAAATTCTGGAGCATTGGGAACACTTCAATTTTCACTAAAAAATTGTCCCCCGGATCATTAAGGTAATACATTATGTTAGTATACCATGAGGTGTTCTCTATGATTGCAATCATACCTACTTCCTCCCCTATGTTACAGATTTGAGATGCCTCAAGTTTGGATTCAACCATGAGCTTAGCCAACCCCTATCCTCTTACCAATTTGGTAATATGGATTTCAATGTCAAACTCTTGAATTCTGTTAATCCATCTACACCTTCTCCCTATGACTTTAGTTTGCACAAATACATCCTTAACTACAACACTAGGGACATAGGAAACTATCTAAGCACCTACCAGATAAGGCCTGAAAGATTTTACAGCTTTCAAAAGCCTGTATGCCTATTTTTCTATAATTTCATACTTTAATTCTAATCCTTGAAGGGATTTGCTTAAGAATGATATTGATTTCTCATAGCGTTCATCATTTTTCTACAAAATAATTGCTACAAATATGTGGTAAGATGCAAATGAGAAAATCTAGAATGGTTTGTTGAGATCAGGTGACTTTAATATTGGCGCCTCCTTGATTGCTCTTTCTATAGATATGAATGCATAAATTGGTTCTACACTCCAATCAATCTTGGCTCCTTTTTTCAGCATTTTTGAGATGGGCTTGACAATCTCAACAAAATTTGATATAAACCTCCTTACAAACTTTATATTCCCAAAGAAAGATTGAATGACCTCTACTATCTTTGGAATAGGGATATTTCCTATAACTTATACTCTCTTGGGATCAATTCTTACTCCATCTTTGGACACTATGTGACCCAACAATTTTCCTACCATCACAACAAAATGACACTTTTTAGGGTTTAAGGAAATACCATACTCTAGAGCCTTAAAGAATATTTTTCCTAGATGTTCACTATGATCTTCAGCCTTCTTAGAATATATTGTTAGATCATCTTTATATACTAGTACCATTATTGTATTGATCAAATTAGCAAAGGAAACGTCCATAGCTCTTTGAAATGTGACACCATAATTTGTGATGGAAAATGGAATCCTTATATATACATATGTGCCCCAAGGTGTGGTAAACACAGTCTTATACTATTCTGATTCATTCCCTTTAACATGGTTATACCCTGAAAATCCATCCATCATTGAAAATAACTCACAACTTGTTACCCTTTGCAACATAGCTTCCACGTTTGGGAGTAGGTAATTATATTTAAGTAAGGAGAATTAAAATTTAAAAAATATACACACAACCTTATGTCTCCATTCTTCTTTTTGACAGGCACCAAGCTAGAGACCCAAGTAGAATGCCTGATGGGTTTGATGATACCTCCTTCTCTAAGTTTCATAAGTTCTTCATGCATCTTGGGTTTGAGAGTAGGATTTATTGTTCTTTGTTTCTATCTGAAAGCTTTGCATTCATCTTAAGTGGAATTTCATGTTAAAATATATCTTATCAATATGCTTTAAGGTCATCATATGACCATGCAAAAATGTGCTTATATTTCCTCAGCAGTGTGATCAACATCTTTCTAATCACAGGGCTTATCTTTTCCCAATGTGCACCTTTTTTGGAGCTAATTCAATTCCAAGATTAATCTCTTCAACATCCCCCCTTCTTATTGGTGTCTACTTCATAACTACTCAGTCATTCCCATCAAACACCCTTTCTAGTGATACTAATCCTTTAGGAATCTTATTTGTTTTGAGCTGCACTACCTCATGGCCAAATATAGTTTGTTTACCATCTACCTCTTCAACAAATGCATTGAAATCAATCTCTTGGGAATCATACTGATCAATGTAGTGTAAGAACTTGACCATGTCTATGTCATCATTGAAGACCTGAAAATTGTAAATATTGTTAGTAATTGTAGGTCCAGTCTTTAATTCCACCCGTGAGATACCTGCTAGGGTTATGTCGTCTCTTTTCAAGACTACATTTGCTAAGAATTCAGCCATTAATATTTTTGACCTATCCACCCACTCAATGGAGAAGGCATCAAAGAGCTCTATAGTATCCCACACTACATTTATATCTTGCTTCAATCTCTTGTTTTTTGAGAATTACTTTGACCTCACTTGTAAAAGATTCAATTCTGAGTCCCAAAAAAAAGCTAATACTTTGATTCCATGCTTTGTAGAAATGTTTAGACCTAACAACAATGCCTCATATTCTTCTATGTTATTTGTGCATTCGAATGTTAGAAAAAATGAGTACTTAAATATTATGCCATCTAGTGAAATGAAAACAATTCCAACTCCATTCCCCTCTTTACTATAGGCTCCACCAAAGTACATCAACCACATGCCATATTCATTTTGAGAGACATCTCTAGCAATTAGATCTATGTTCAGCGACATATGGAAAATTCATTGCTAGCAATTCACCAATGGAAAACTCACCGCAAACAATTCACCATGGGAAAATTCATTGCAATGAAAATTCACCATGCATAAAATTAATTACATGAATTTTTGGCGGTTAATTTTCCATGGCAGTGAAGTTTTCCACAGTGAATTGTTGACGGTGAATTGCTGGCAGTGAATTTTCCTAGAGCCATGTTCAACAAATCAGGGTTTGAATGTTCAATTCTAAAACTTCCAAGATCCACGTCACAAAAGCAGTTCATTTGGTTAGGGTCAAAGATCTCAATGACATGTTTTGATCAAGGTTGTCTATATAACTTAACTTTCCTGCCATTTACCAGTATTATGGCATAAGAAAAATCTAGCTAGACATTTCCACCCACTGATGTTGTCCATTGTCTAGATAATAACATTCCATAGTAAGGGGGAGTGTCCACCATAGTGATCTCTATCATATATGTTGCTTCAAGGTATGATGCCAACTTTAATTTTGTCCCATATCACTCCAACTATTGGGACTAATCTGTTATCCATGGAATAGAACTTCCCATAGGTAGTGTTCACCCATAGGCCTAATTACTTCATGACAACCAGAGGAACGTTATTGATTGTTGCACCTGAGTTGATCACATAGTTTTTCACCAATTTGTTGTCGATCACCAATGTGGTGAAAAATAGATCCACCTAGAAGGGGTTTTTTGTAAGTGTTTCTCCCAAATAGACCTCTATTGTCTTTGTAGTTTCCCACTCAACAACATTGACCTCTTTTCTCTAACCCTATTGATTCTGGGATGTGTTAGCAATTAATTTGAGATTTGTCTCTTTGTACTCATAAATTTTCATCAACTACATCAAGGGCACCATCATCTTTATCTGAGTTAGTTCTTGGGTAATGTCAAATGCAAGGGCAGTCATCCCTTGTTCAACCTTCTCTATTTTAGCAGCCCTCTTTCCTTTAGTTTGAACTTTGTTATTGTTTGGTGTTTTCTCATATTCAACATATGCAACCTCCTTTTGAGAAATCTTCTAAGGCTTCTTTTCTTCCCCCTTATTTTGATCAAATGAGACATTCTCTTTATTCTTATGTTCTTTTATAAATACGCTCCTAGGTGTTCCTTGATCTACATCAGTAGGTCTACTTCTTAGATTGTATTTTCTTTTTGCTTCAGCCACAAATTTAGTTGTGATGGCCCATTTCTCTTCTTCTATTGGTGTTCTCAACTAAAATTATGGTGTTGTATTGTATGCATAGGTTGATTCTTGTGTATTTTCTTCCTAATCAGAGAACACTTCTTGCTCCATATTTACATTTTATTTTTTATTGCTGACATCATATTTGTACCCCTCCTTAGAGTATGAGTATCTCTCATTGGTTTGATGGGATCCCCATATTAACATCTTCATGGTGTGGCCATCTCTATCTTGTTCTTGTGACTAGTCATCTTCCTGGAAAGTTTGAGCCACTACACAGTGTTTTGGGGCATGGGGTCTATGGCATGGTGGACACCATGGCATAGTATCCACTATGTGTGCTCCATGTTCCTTCAAGGGATCATGAGTCTCTTTCCAATTTGGTTTACCTACTGGTCTTCCATCCTTCCAAGTGGTGTTATAGGTCATGTTGTGCAATCTTGGCATTTCATTCCTATACTAATTTTCTTGTCTATTTTGACTATTGCTAGGATTTTGTGGTATCCTCAAATTATCTCTTTTTCCAATCATGTTGGAAACTTTCCTATTTTTTCAATGGTTATGGCCACATTTTGTACTTCATTCAAGCTTCTAGGACATTTGTTTCTAAGCTTATACCTTGTTTTACAATCAAAGGATTTTAAATATATGCTTAAAGTTGTTGAGTCAACTAATTTGGATCCATGTGGTATCTTGTTATTGATCTTGGAGAATATTTGATTGAAGTCAAAAATAGATTCATTATGCTGTTTTTGGATGCCTATTAACTCATGAAGGGAAAATTCAAGAGCACATTGATTCCCATACTGCTCTAAGAGCCCATCTTTAAAGTTTGTTGCAGAGGTAATTGAGGCATCTGGCAGGCTATTGAACCAATCCCTTGCTTCTTTAGTTAAGGACATCATGAATAGCCTCATAAGGACATCTTCCTTCTCCATACCCACATCTTGCACAAAAGCATTAAAGTTTCTTATGTGTTCCTTTGTTGTAGTTGCATTGTTCCCTATGAACATAGGAATAGTATTTCTCAAGTTTCTATCGATGGGATATGGGTATATTTGATATCCTATCAAATCAAATTTTCTACTCATGCTTGTAAGGTTTTGAGGATAAGGATTCTGAGGTGGTGGATTAGGGTAATATTGGAATCCATGTTGGGTTTGATATAAATTTTGTTGGATGTTTTAGTGAGAATATATATTCTATTGTGGCACATGATGCTTATATGTGGAACATATTGCTGTCCTGGTAGTGGGTAATATTGTGAAATGTTGTTGGTTTTTTGTGGTTGGGATGTTTGTGGTGGCACATTATGTTGGGCATGTTTCTTTGAGTTACCAATTGTATTGTAAGGTGCTTTTGAAGTACTCGGAGCACCTACATTCTAACATGACCCCTTGTGGATTGAGGTTACCTTCTTGCTTATGGGGAGGGACATATTTTGGTGGTTTTGATGAATGGACATTCAATTGAGACATTTGTTGATTTATTTCTGGACTTTATTTTATCAATTTTTGTCTCCTCCTAAGTTCCTCTCTCTATCTTTCAAAAGGGGTACGTGGATCTCTACATAGATCATCATTTCAATATTCTGATTCATGCAATGGATCGAACCTATTGTGCAATGTAGGAGGTTGTTCTGGGATACTCTCCTGATTATTGAATGTAGTATCTAGTTGTTTAGATGTTTTTTTTAGCACTATTAGTTTTTGGGAGAGAAGAGTCACCTTTATCTGTCCATTTACTGTCATTCTTCTTTAGACTTACTTTGTGCAAAGATATCCTTCCATTCATTTTGTAGGATGATTTGATGCTTTGAAATCTAGGGTTTATTCTTCTTGATGTGCATTTTAACTTACCATTCATGCATTTGTTCTTACAAACTTTGATATAGTCACAACTCACTTTTGTGAAAGGTGAGAAAAGTTTATGATCCTTTTATAAATGCTCCCAACAGAGTCCTTTGATGTTCAATGTAACAGTTTAATTTTGAAACTTTATTGATTGAATAAATGTTGGTTTTGAACCTTAAGAGGATTCTAGTACCTTAGTATGTTTTTTGCTAACGAACGAAGTGAGTATGATTGATGATCCCTTGCTATTTAGGTTCTGCTAAACCTAGGCGGGTGTACCTAAGTAATAAGGTGGACTTGAAAGCTTGAATATGATCTATAAATTAGGAAATATACTCAAAATGGAACGTGGGAGTGAAGTAGATGCAATGATATTGATTAGTTCCTACTACAAATATTTTAGAAATTAGATACATATTAGTAGAGTTTGTACAAAATTATCCTAAAGTTGACCAGTGCCTAATCTATTAGGTGAATAGAGTTAATGGGTGGAT
The DNA here is from genome assembly GCA_007258455.2 of Sequoia sempervirens. Lineage (NCBI taxonomy): Eukaryota > Viridiplantae > Streptophyta > Pinopsida > Cupressales > Cupressaceae > Sequoia > Sequoia sempervirens. The sequence goes on along the minus strand of VDFB02189170.1, from coordinate 14,492 downwards.
GATGATGATCGAGAAAAATATGTAAGATATGCAAATGTTTCTTGAAAAATTATGTAAATTTGAATAACTCAAGAGAACCAATTTGGAGACAACACAACAACATATAAACATGAAAATTAACACAAAAGTTGAACAATGAAAATAGATTTCCAATTACAAATAGTCTTCTCCATTATATTGCTTCAAAATATATACATTAATAGCAGACATTTCTAAGATATGAAATGGATGGAAAGCATATGCTATACTAATGCAACCTATCTGCTACTACTGGTAATGATGATAATGATATATTCTTCAAAACCAGGCCTTTGTTTTCCCTTTTATACAAAAAGAAACAAGCTATAGGCCTTTAAAAAAGTGAGGCAGCATTTCAAAACTACACCTCTTCATTAACTATTTGTTTGATTAGCATAATTAAAGAAATATACAAAATTTAAGATATTTAGATGTTATGAATCCATTAATCATCATAGAAGGCCCATCATAATTTTTCTGGCGAAGACTTCATCTCTTTGATTGACATCAAAATTATTTTGTCCTAGTGACCTACTCCTCTAAAGATAGATACTTCTCATCCCACTAATATACTACAAAATACAATGGCCAGTTGTATTCTTGAATCCTTGGTATATTTGCGAGATGATCCTACCACCAGTTTTCTAACAATGCTTTCACATCAATAACAAATTTTAGATACCCAACATCGAAAGAAACTAATTCATCCAGAATCAAATTGAGCCTGTGAATATTGATGTCACCATCCTTCTGTATGTGAGTAATACACTTATGAACAATCTTACCAAACTCATTTTTCCACTCTTCAAGGTTTCTAATCTCTTCATCATCTTTTACTAATTCTAGTATATACCATTGCTTTAGAGTATGGAAAGAATCCATTTATGTATTAATCCTTTTCTCCTCTCCCTGTATAGACTAAAATTCATCTATAATCATCTTGACTATTTTCTCAGTTGGTTTCAATGCTACAGGAGCATCAATACTCCTTTGTAAAACTCTTGACAATTTAAACAAAGTGTGGTGTATAGGCTACCACTTTTTGAATAGGGTATCCAACACAAGCATGTGTACTTTCATTTTATCAATAGCTTGTTGAAGTAACTTGTCACTATCATATACACCCTCTAATTTATCTACAATTAACTTCACCCTATGTTCAATATTTTTTTCTATAACATCACAAATTTTCCTTCTTACTTCCTACTGGGCTTTATTTCTATTCTTCTTCATTTCTTCCACTTCCTTCTCGAGAGTTCTTATTTGTTCGACAAAAATATTCTATACATCAACTACTAGAGCATTTAAAGGCATATCTAACACCATTTCTCTTCTCTATGAAGTTCTTGTTCCCCTTAACTGCTCTTTTAATTTTACATTTTCCATGAAAAACTTGTTAACTTCATCATTTAGGAATATTTTCTCATTGTCATACTCTCTCAATCTAGCCTTGAATCCTTTAACTATTGCACAAGTAAAAATGGTTGAATTCATATTCATAATGGTGGCTTCAAAAGGGGTTGTGTCATGTATTGTTCTTACCATGATTACCCCTTTCATTTCTTGTATCACATCCAATAGCTTTGGCCTTTGTGTATTCTTCTCGTTGATCCATATAGCTAGGGTTTTGATCTTGGGATTATATCTTGTACCACTCACCCCTTCATCAGAATCAAACTTTTCAACTAGTATAGGATCTTCGTAGGCTCATACTTGATGAAGCAAAAACATCTTCTTTAGTTCCAAACCAGGGAAAATGATCATGTTAGTTTTCAAAATCATCTCTCTAGCCTCCTGAGGACTAATGTCAATATTGTCAATTCTCAATTTGCTAAGGCTTATGCTACCACCTGATCATTTTGGGATTTCTCAATTCTCATTTTATTTATCTCCATTATTTCCTCAAATTCTTTCACCTTCATTTTTGTCCAAAAATCCCTAAATTATGGAGTTTTAATAAACTCATCTTCTATGAATCGCCTAGGTGCAACCTCTCTTTCATCTTCATGTATTTATATATTTTATTTTTCTTTATCATCCATCCTTTCTTTAGGCTTATGGGAATTGGTCACATGGACTCACTAGTGAACCAAATATTTTAATGGTTTAGGAATGTTATGTCTCTTTTGCTCAATTAGGGTCTTTCACCTAAAGGAAAGAGAGATCCCACACCACAAATCTAGGTTGTTCACTCAATCTAATGTATGTATGATGAAATTATGACTAAATTAAATTATCTAAATGCAGCTAATTGATAAAATTGATTGATTATGAATGCAAAACTAATGAAATGCAACTTGTTTGAAAACACATTATGCAATGTAAAAACGCCTAGAAATGAAAGTAAACTACAACATAAATGAATGAAACTGAAGAGGTGCAACTGTAAACTTGTTGGGGACTTGAAAAAACTTGTGAAATTCTATTGATACTAATTTTTAGGCCTAGTGGGACTCATTTTCCATTCTAGGTGAATTAGTCACAGTTCTGTAAAACTGTTCCAGAACCTATTTCAGAGAAAAGGGTATCTAAAAATACAAAAAACCAAAAATAGGCCTGGAAGTGGGATTCATTCACCACCCCTGGAGAATGAGTCCACTTTTGAATTTTTGAATACTCAAAGGTGGAAATAGGAGCTTTCAATCTGCACTTTCTTCTTCTCCAAGTGTCCGATTATGAAACTGTCAGATTTGGGCCTAGAAGTGACTTTTTGTGTGTATTTTGACTTGTCCAATGAAGGGATGACTTGAAAAACTTTTTAATGCAATATTCAATGGTTTCTAAGCCTCCAAGATTTCTAAATCTACAAGCACACAAGACAAGAAAGAGAAATGTTGGTTGTTAGGGCATGGGGGTTTTCCTTAGTCAAACCGCTTTTAGGTAATTAAACCAAAATGGAGAAAGAATGTAATGAAGCATGAAATAATTGATTCAATACCTTCATATGAAGACTAGTCTTGAATGTTTGCAACAAAACATGAAGAATCTTCCCTTGAATTTCTTAGGAAGCTAACTTGTTAACTTGTAATGATGAAACCCTAATTTTCTTGACTTGAGATGGAAGAATGGTGGATGAATAATCAAGAATGGTTATGATTTATGATTTAGAGACTTGATTTTATAGGAAATTCACATTATTCACCCGTAAATTGGATCCCTAAGGCCGACGTGTAAAAATAATATACTTAAATTTTAGTTTTTCCAACTCAAAGGTAAAAATTGGCCCAAGTGGGACTCATTCACAACCTTGGGTCAATCAATCCCACCTGGCAAGGACTCATTCATCACAGATGGTGAATTAGTCCTAGAGGGGTCCATTTACCAGCTCGATTGCTAGGAAGTAAGGAAATAAGGTTTTTATGGTGACTTTGTCAGATATTTCATCAAATATTGCCTTAGGATTCACAATATGGGGTAATAGGGGCCTATTAATGATGATGTAAAGTTAAATTAGGGCTTGGGACACATAATTCTGTGTGAAAGTGTGATTAAATACACTTTACAACACTAAAGTGAGGTCCACAAAGCCTAGAAAGGCACAATATCCAATGTGAATGTGTATAACACATTACAACACTAGATTAACATTAAGTTTGTTTCACAAGCCTTCTAGATTAATATGAGAACGTATTTAAATATATTTTATAATGTTGAATTAAGGGATAATTGGTTCATTAAGTCTAGAAAAGCGTGAAAGTCCTTTATCTAACATTTTACAACACTTTTACAAGACATCATTAAATGTGTTTGAAAGGTTCCAAGAACTAGTGTGGATACATAAAATTCCTCACAACACTAAATCAAGGCCTCATTAAGTCCAATTTATCATCAATTATTCCCCAAATTAAGCAAGTTGCCTTTTTACTATGGTACAATTGGTCAACCTCAATTTCACCCTTTAATGATTGTAACACATTGGCTACTTCTTGAGTGTCTCCCACCCCTTCACTTTCTTCATAAGGGACCAATGGTTCAGTGCTTTGTGTCTTTTGTCTTTTAGGAGGCAATTGCTCCATGGGAGACTCTAAGGTTGTTTGGGGTGTGCCTTGCAATTATCATACCACTTTGTTCTTGAATATATGCTTCCCTTTTACTATATAAGTCTTCAAATTTATCAATTATCAAATTTAATCTTTTTATAGGGTCCTTCTCTTCAAAAAAATAGCCTATGAAATATTTGTATTTTTGCTTCTTCTTTTCTTCAAGTTTCTTTATAACTTCCCATTTTTTCCTTCTATGGAATACTTCTTGAAAAGTAAGATAGTTTCTTATAATATCTTCTTCATAGTCTACTTAGCGTGCAATTTTTGACTTTGTGATAAGGTGATGTCTTATGTGATTCATTTGATTTTCAAGATAAAAAACTCTTCCTTTTCTAGAATCCAATGGATATCTTTCCTTTAAATAATATTGCAACTCTTCCAACATGTCTAAGCCTACTGACCAATCTTCACACTTGTTTAGGTTTGGTAGAAATGTTCCCTTCTTTTGTTTATCCATCACATCCTTTTCCATCCACATCATTTTCCACATAAACTATAGAAATGGTAGTCTAAGGGGCACAATTTTTTGTAGTATGTGCAAAGCAATAGGGAACCCATAAAATCTTATTATTGTGACTTCATGGAGGAATAACCAATCAACAAAATTATGTGTATGATCTTGCTCCTGTTTTAGGGCTAGAGGTCTCAATAGTTGTACTATTTTAGTGGAAAATTTTGGTATTGAGTAACCAAGAACTCCCAGGATTCTGTGCACAAAATCTTCATACAATATCACAAAGCTTGAGTTTTTACACCGACTATCCCAAATATAGCACCACTTCTGAATAGGTGTGGAATGCCATTTCTCATCAATTTTGGCCAAGTCCATTCATTTGGTCTATTTGTATCGATTCTAGTATAATATCAAATGATACAAAAGATAATAGTTTCTAAAAGTAATGGGTACTTTGTCTTCTATGACCTATGATAATTCATCATCCAATGCCTTCTCAAGATATGAAGGCAAAGTTGTATTCTATATTAGTCTTAGGATTACTGGAATCTTATCTTGAGCATCCATCCCTAGTATTTGGCATAGAGCAAGATATGCATTTACAAAATAGTATTGAAATTCTAGTACAGTAATTGGCTCAGTATTGGAATGGGAAATGGGGATTTTTCTATTGCCAATAACTCTTTTCATGTATAGGGGAAGCTCATCACTCCTATAAGTTATTCTCAACCATGTATACTCTTCCTCACTTGTTTGTAGGTTTATCTTAGTCAAGGCCTATTTTTTCAAGTCGAAACACTCAATGATAGTTATCTTGGTTACCTCTACCAACACTAATCTATTCAAAAGCCTCACAATTTTCATAGTAGGGTGGTAATTTTTAGGTAATATTCTGATAAACTACACATCAACAAATACATTTAGGACAATAAGTTTGGCCAAGTATAGCACCTAGGGGTTTGACACTAGAACTTTCCCATCCCTTTTACTATAAAAATAGCAAAATAAGTCTCACCTAAATTTAGGAATGAGGGAATCTCTACAACCCTATGCAATATCTATGAGGAATTTTTTATTACCTTCCTTGGTGGACCCTAGGAGTAAATCTAGAATGGACTCAAGAAGAGGCCTCTTTTTTATCGTGGGTTCTTCATCCTTGATTTTATTTTTATTTTTAGTTTTCTTTGCTTCTGATTGTTTCCTTTTAGGTGGCATGATTCTACCCTTATCCCTAAAACTTCAAAATGAGAGAGATTTGAAGAATACTTACAACAATTGAGCTTCTTCAGAGAGTTATTTGTGCACTTACCTGGGTTCTTCATGTTTGCAGAGCTCCTTGTCTAGTATCCCCAACTCCCTCAATGATAATGTATTGTAGATGAGTGCAGTAGTCAGGAAATTCTCTTTTTTTTAATGGCACTTACATTCAGTCATATTGGAATTAATACCAACCTACTTCCAAATCTTTTTGCAATAAGCTTATAGCTTGCATTTGATTATGCACCATTGGATTCGTGTATCAAGGTGATTGATGTGATCTTTTACATTTATTACCACAATCTATAATGATACCACTATAGGTTTTACCATACTACCATTGTTACTTGTCACACTTGTTGCAGTGTGGCGGTATCAAGTTTCATTCCATTTTTTATCTCACTTTCAGTTTTTATGATTTTGAGATAGTGGTATACATATCGCCATGACATAGCTATATTATCCACCTTATGCAGTACCATAGTGTCTGCTTTTCTCATTTAATACTTACCACACAATCACTCTACTTAAGACTTCTCATTGTAGGGTGGCAGTGTGTACCGCTAGACCACACATGTTGATTAACCACTTGGTGGTATGGTAGTTTATGTTTTACTTCATGGGTTAGGAACTACCAACCCTCTCAAACTTCATTTTTTTGTTGTGGTGTTGTGGTAAGGCCATAGGTTATTTTATTAATGATTATCTAAAAGGATGAATGGATATATACAATGGGAATGTCAATGATTTTCTGGATCTTGTCACACAAAATATTGCAGTTCATGCCAAACATAATGTAGAACTGAAGGTTGTATATATTTTGATGTAGGTGAAATTTGGATAGAAAATGGAGAGCAGTGAATACTAAGGAAATTTTTTAGCTCTAAAACCACCCTCCTCTCTCTCTTAGGTCTCTCCCTCTAGTCGATAGGAGAAAGGCCTTTAAACCATCACAACCCCATTATTTGTACTCAATCTTTGTTTCGAAAGGAAAAATGGGGAGAGGTGGTGAAAAAGCCAAATTCCAAAACCATGCCAATATCCTTTGTCTGCATTGAAAAGGGAAGATTAGAGGTTAGAGAGATGAAGGAGAAGTCGAAGAGTTGAAGCGAGACAACATGGAGAAAGCGTGAGGGAGGATCAAGATCTATCTGAAGTAATGTGTTCACATGGAATACCACGATTGTAGGATATGCACATAATTGATTTGTTGGCAAAGGCGGTGGAAATTTTAGGCAAATGCAATTCATAGGTGTAAAGAAAAATTCCCCCAATCGTTGCCAAGATTCTTACTACCTGCATTGAAATGGGAGCTTCGAACATGCAAAGGACCAGTACAAGGGCGTGTGAAATGAAGGAGAGAATTTTGTGTAAGTTGAGAGGGGCAAACCAGAGGTAATCGATGGGAGAAGGGGATGGCAAGTAACTAATGCATTTTGCTAACTGTTTCCATCACTCATTTGCATATTGCTTTCATTTCACAATATCCTTTCAGCTTCAACTTTTATAGTTTCAGTATGGAAGGGATAAAATACCTATGATATTGTTTAGGATTCGTCACTCTTACAGAGACTTCACTGGACTTTGGGATTTAACCTTGATTTAGTATGGTAAGTTCTCCTCAAAGGTAACCTACAATTATAGATCATTACAGTCCTTGTTATGCTCTCTTAGATTGTATAGATGGAATTACTTTCAAAGCATAGTAAATGTGAATCCATGAGTTGATCACCATAAGCATCAAGGTCCTCGACCAAGAAATTGGATCTCCATTACCCCACCCTCAACGTACATGGACCAAGACCACATATAATTTTTACATAAATGACCCACTAGGACCTTTGTGTCTAATAATGTCTTGACAACAAATAAATATTAACATCCTTAAATATATATAGCATGCTATGAAATATTGTTTCATAAATTAGAGCATAAGATTTGTGGATGAAGTTTCAAACATTACTTCTTATGTTTGGCAATCATATATATATTAAAGATCATTGTATACAATGATGAATATGATATTAGGTGGACTACTTCATTCAATGATGTTATTTTAGTAACCAAGCTAAGCCTAATAGTTTGGAAAAGGAATTTTATTTATGATGTTATTGTCTACCAGAGATGGCTACTTGGGATGAGTACTTAGCAAACATTGCAAGTTTGTTTGAAAAGTCTCGTATTTCATATTTGAGAGACACCATTGATAACATACATATTCTCTTTGTGGAGATGATCCTTCTTCAATTGTTGTGAGGGAACACTCTAACCCTCTTATTCTTTCTCTACATGATCATTCTTCACAGATTGACATGAGTGTGGATATTTTTGAGCAAAATTTTGAGGAGTCTTCTTTATCTTCAAAGAAGATATCTTTGTCTTTGGATTATGTTCTAAAATCATTTCTAGGATATTGTGGATTGTCCTCTTCATCAGTGTGGCTTAGTACACCTATTTGGAGTGTGACAACTTTTGACATTAACATGGAGACACTTGAGCATAATTCAAAGATATCTCACATCATTTTTCTTCCCTTATCTTCCTTTTAGGAATGGGAAGACACCTGCATACCATCTTGGTTTTCTTTCTACCTAAGGGAAGGAATGTTATTCGATTATATCATATTCAACATTCAATGACAAGCATCTACCATCATTTCAGGAGACTCTACATTGAGGGGGGGTCAAGCATGGTCTCTCTTCTCTCTTATGGGGGGAACTTTTTCCTTGCATGGGTTTTTGTCCTCATTATTTAATGAGAGCATCTTGTTTTCATCTCTCTTTTGGGGAGGAGTTTTGTCCCATTGGGTTTTATCCTTTCCTCCATTTGTGAGAGATTGCATTTTTGCATGGGTGCCTAACATGGCCTCGTAACTAGAACCCATCCTTGCATCTTTGCATCATTTTCATTGGTTTGTTTCTCCCTAAGTTGTACTTAAGGAGGAGTGTTGGTGTGAATAAGGTGTTTTGCCTAACTAGTTCACCTGATAGATCTTATTCACATGTTAAGTTTACTTAGGCTGTAGGAATATTTCTATAAGTCTTAGTTGGCATTATATATTATCTTATCTTATGTCATTTACTTCATGTGTCTTAGGTCATTTAATGTTTGTTATCTCATGACATAGGATTAAGACACTTGTCATGATCTTGTCTAATCCTATGTCTCACCTTGGCTATATAACCAAGGGGTTCTCATATGTAAATAAATAATCATAATCCATTATAATCTATCATTTGTATCCTTTGATAAAATATCATTATTTTTTCATAGTTGATCTCTCTTATTATTGAAAATAAAAGTTCCTAGATCTTGGGTAGCTACAAGCTTCAGCGAAATCTTGCATGGTGTAAAGTATTCTATATCAACTCTTACAATAATTAATACTTAATTTGCTAGAACAAAAATGAATGATTTATCATTTTAATTTTATAATATTGGTTTAGCTACAATTATTAATGATCAGTGCCTAATCCATTTTGATAGAGTCAAAAAAATGAGTCAACATAAACAAGTGTTACAACAGTCCATCTAGGTAAGAAAAGACCTAATTTAACAGGTCTTTGTCTTGCAAATATTAGACTCTTATATGTCTTCTTATTCCTAGTGATTTCATTCAAACATCTCATATGCTAAGTTAAAAAATGTTTCTATAAGGGCATTCCTAGTAAAAATATGTATAACACTACTTGAATGCAAACTAACTTGACTTCAACATAAATACAATAAATGTATAAACATAAATTTGTCAACTTCTCTTAAATACTCAATAGAAACATGGAGACAAATGAGTCAAAAAAACAAAAATAGCCTTACTATCTATTATCCAAAAATAAAACATAGTAACAAATACAAATATAAAACTTAGAACATTTGAGACTCTATTAATGCTCAAAGTTATTATTTGGGTTCCTACAACCTAATCACAAAGTTAATTATATAAAAATTACCAAAGATTATCTTAAAAGATCAAGGAATTTCTTTAGACACAACAAAGTCAAACCTCTACGAAACCTTGAAAATTACATCTTATATGCAAATTGAAAATCTTTGATTGGACGCCCTAAAGACACCTAATCTAAACTAAACCCAAATTTATAACAACACATAGACATAAAAAATATGCCAATAAATATTACATCTTCCTACTCAAATCCACAAGAATTTTTTTTTCACCCCTTATATCCTACTATAACTAAAAAAATATTATTTCCTAATCAAAATTTTCCATGCAATAAATAAAATTCCTTACTACATAGGAAGTCTCTAGTCTTTCTTTGACCAACCATACCTATAAAACTTTACTCAAAGGGTAAAAATTGCTCATATTCTCTATCGAGTCTGTATTCCCTGTTTTTATGTATTCCCTATCTATAAAAACAAAACACAAATTCCACTTAGTATTAAACCCCCATTTCACCTATAAAATTAGGTACTCTTTAAGCCTCAAAGATCAATTGGTTCTACTTTATAAAGAGTAGGTAGAGTAAGAGCTTGAAAGGTGGGGGCCACCAATATTACTATTACCCCTAGCACATAAATTAAATGCACACAAAACATATAGGGCTTGTGTACATAGTGAAGTACATGATGGTGGGCTAAAATATTATAATAGGACACTATTTTCCACGCTTGATTCATTCACAAAAATCTTGGATTATATAAAATAGTTTCCCATGAAATATTTTTGTTTCGAATGTCGACCCCACCACTAACATGTTATATATTAGAATAATTTGTGTTGATGTATTGAGTGGGAGAAAATGATTAAATAAAAATTAGTTGTATTATGGCTCTTCAAAAATACAGGTAAGAGTGCATTTTAGAGGCTGGATAGATAATAGAATTATTTAAGCTCTCTTAATTTTCTCACTTGAATCTTCCATAAAATTTCCTTTATTCTCTCCATCAAAAATCTCATCCCCTATAAAATTATTACTCAAAAGTTCTTCAAAAATATTAGAGTTTCCACTCATAAAAAGCCAGTGTCATATTTGTGTGACACACTATGATTTATTAATATTTTGTCGTTAAATAATGTTATTATAATGAATTTTGTTTAATTATTTATCAATAATTATAATTTTTATTTAATTATATATATTTTTAAATAAAAATAGAATTTATTTTCAATAATAAAATATTTTTCATTTAAAGAAGAATTTTTTTGATTGACATTATTTTAAAAATTATTTATATAAAATTTGATTTATTGAAATATTTGAGATCTTTTTCTGATTGACAGACTACTTTTATATGATAATGCTTTATCAATAAGATTTTTTTTCACATTTTCGTGATATCATATGACAGTGCTTTATGAAATTCATATGATAGTACTTTATGAACAAGATTTTTTTAACATTTTCGTGAGTTCCATTCACGTGCATTGAAAAGAGTGGAGTCATCCAAGATTTGACCTTTTACTGGCCGATATTCTATGTGGTGAATAGCGCGTAACAGAATTTGAGTGCATGGTGTGGCAAATGACGGGAATTACGCCTTCTACCTAGTAGCTTTCGAAACACGATGTTTTGAATTCGGAATTTTCTTATTTTATTGTTTTTCCATGTAGCTTCAATATTCAATCAAATTGGATTCCAGTTTCGAATCCGCCGTTGTGGGTTTTGCGGTGACATGATGAATGGAGTGATATGAACGACTGTTTTACAGTGTAACGGGGATTGCTGTGAGTTCGTTAAAAGTAGTTACTTAATGAAATTATCAATTTCTTCGGTTTTTTATGTTTTTCATTGTAGAATTTTGAGTTTTTTTGGGCATTTGGTATGTTCTGGTTTTCTGAGTTGTCGGGGAAGTTGTTCGACTTTAAAGGTTATTTGACCCTTGTTCATTAATTTGCAGTTAGCGCCATTGTCGTTTAGCTTTTGTTTATAGTAAGAAACATTTTACTGTGAGATACAACTTGCAAGATTTGCTCCACAACAAATTCTGCGGAATTCAACATTGAGATGCAATCCATTCAAACCTCATTGACTCAAATACATTGGACCCTTAATTTCCATGACAAAGTCAGAGCACTGGATTAAATGCTTATGACTTACATATCTGAGATTAGGTCAATGCCCACTCAAATAACTGATTTTTAAAATAAAGTTCGTGAATTTTCCAGAATGTTAATGATTGAGTATCAGCATTTGACTACAAAATCCTCATTCTGCACATAGGCATTGTTATTTTCTTGTTTCAATTTCTTATCTCAGATTTGAAGCTGAAAATATATTTGGCAAAGGTTAACCTTACTTACAGACTTATGGATTGATTGCACTCTAACTTCAATTTCAAAGACAATTTAGATCATTTACTGAAATGCTTGTGATCTAGGTATGTAATTGGGTCAATTATGCTCAAACCATTAATTTTCAAGAACAAGTTGGAGGATTTTGAGGCTTTGAAAGCAGTATTTTTTTATTTTTTTTTGAAAAATTTGTGATTGATTCTTGAGAATCTGAGTAACCACACTCTTCAAGATCGCTGGAGGGATTTTGGAGGCTTCAGAAAGCAGTTTTTTTTGAAAATTTGTGTTGATTCCCTGAGAATCTGAGTAACCACACTCTTTCAAGAACAAGTTGGAGGATTTTGAGGCTTTGAAAGCAGTTTTTTTTTATTTTTTTTTGAAAAATTTGTGATTGATTCTTGAGAATCTGTGACTTGGGTAATTGTTAATTTATCTACAAGATAATGCTAAATAATTTAATACTTCCATATGTTCAGTAAAAAAACTTTTTGTAATGCTATTGCTTTTTTATTTAATCAACTCTCACTATTGTGTCAGTTTCATTCTTTTCCTACAAGAGAGATGCCAAAAGCTATACTGTACTTGTAGACAAATAGCTTCAAAGAGCCAAATATCCATTATTGCCTTACCAGAAATAGGAGATAGAACTTAGAACAACTTCAATATGCTCTCAGAGCATATCTAGTTTTCAAAAAATGTGTTACGGACTTAGCTTCATATTTAATTGGACTCAAAAGAAATGAGCTATAATCAATTCTGTAACTGAAAAAAGTGGACACAAATTCATGTTTACTCAGATAAAGAATTTGCTACATCAAATGATGAGACCAAAAGCCTGATATGTTGGATATTGACAACAATAAAGGAAATAAAGTAAAATCTTGTAAAAACAGGAAAAAATAATAAAAACAAAAATAATGAAATAAAGCTGTTTTTTTTTTTAAGTTTGACAGATATTGCTATCTTGAAGATATTATATATATCTTGTTGTCTTGAAGGCAAAATCAATGTAATGAATTGTAATTGAATAGCAACAGCTATATGAAGATTTTAATCAATTTCTCTTAGCAATAAGAATACCGATACTTTTTTCTCGTGAATGTTTCCTTGACATATTGTCAAGGTTTTACCACATAAATTTGTGTCTTGTGTATTATTTTGTTATTCCATTTCATTTTCTTTGTTATTTCTTTGCAACTAACTTGTGCTGCAATATTATTTAAATTTGTGGTTTTACGTTTCCACAACAAATAGTATCAAAGCAGTGATTATGTTAGGATTTGGTGTTTATTTTGTAGCATCAAATAGTGAAGGTTTCAAATGTAAGGTTCAAAGTGGAGAACTTCAATGGGAAGAATAATTTTGAGATATGGAAGCTCAAGATACATGATTTGTTAGTGCAACAAGAATTGTACAAAGCATTGGTAGAGAAGTCAAATAAATCTGTAAATATGACTAATGAGGATTTGGAGGATCTAGATACAAGAGCTCTTAACACAATTCGGTTGTGTTTAGTAGATGATGTTCTTTTCAATATTGTTGAAGATGAAACATTAGTAGATTTAAGGAGTAAAATGAAGAGTCTTTATATGACAAAATCCTAAAAAAATTGGATCTGTACTTGAAGAGGCAATTGTATAGTTTGCGAATGAAAGAAGGTATAAAAATTGTTAATTATTTAAATATATTTTTAATACTCTTATATGTCAATTAGCTACTATGGGTGTAAAACTTGAGGATGAAAACAAGGCAGTTACATTATTGTGTTCATTGTTTGAATCCTAGAATCACTTAGTCACTTCCATTAGCTTTAGCACAACTGTCACCCTTGAATTTAATTATGTTGTGGGAGCTTTGTTGTCTAAAGAGGTGCGAAGGAAATCTAACATAGAAACCTTCACATCAAAAGCAATGGTGGTTAGGGATCGATCCACAAAAAAGGGGAAAGATTTGAGAGGCACATTTAGATCGAAGTCAAAAGGAAAAAAGGGTAAGAGAAATGGTTGGTACTGCAATAAATCAAGGCATCTCAAGAAATATTGTTGGAAGAGGAAATAAGACAATGATGACTCTAAAAAGGAAAAAAAAATGGTTGAGACAAGTTCAGGTATGGTTGATGAAGTATTATCTATTTGTAATATCTTACAGTATCATGAGGAATGGTTATTAGATTCTAGTGCTTCTAATCACATGTGTCCAAATAGAAATTGGTTTCTTCTTATGAAGCTATTGATGGTGGTGTTGTTCTTATGAGAAATAATGTTTCTTGTAAGACTGTTGGGATTGAGAGCATTAAGATTAAAATGTTTGATGGTATTGTGAGGACATTAACAAAGGTAAGACATGTGCCAAAACTCAAAAATAATTTAATTTCCTTGGGAGTTTTGGATTCTAGAGGCCCTATAAATTTACAAGTCAAGGTGGAACACTAAAAGTGTCCAAGGTAATTTTGGTGGTCATGAAG
>VDFB02189168.1:0-29093 GCA_007258455.2 Sequoia sempervirens | reverse complement strand
TTAATAGAAAGCCCATTATCAGAATCCTTCCCCAGCTTAATCTCGGCTTCCTTGGCAGCGCCAAGATCTTCCCCCGAGGCAGCCAAAAACTTCTTACAAAAGGCGCTACAAGAATGGTGGAGATTACCAGCATTTCTACAACCCTTAAGAAGGTGACGCTCAACTAAATGGCACCGTTCTGTTTCAGACTAGCAGAGGAAGCCAGAATATTACACAGAAATTCATAATCTGACTCGCCCAGATGATCGTATTATGAAGCACCCAGAAAGTCATAACAATTTTTGGAAACAACTGACTACATCCTCTACACCCTCTGCAATATCTTTATCCTCATCTCCCGCTTCGCCTTCATCCTCTTCATTACGCTCTGTTCGATTCGAGCCCTTTCTGCCCGTTATGCCGCTCCTCCAACCCGCTCGACTTGATTTTGAATTTGAAATAACTCGTCTTAAATTATAAATGATTTTGAATTTGTAACATTCATGAGAGCCGCAATTATGATGTCCGTAGAGGTCCACATAATTTTCTTTCAAAGAAAATCTTGTGTAAATATTATTATTAAAGGCATGTCTTACTATAATATAGAATTGAGAATAATTTTTGGTGGTTTAATGTTTTTTAATTTTTAATTGTTTAAAATAAGTTTTATATAAGAACAAATAATATGTAGGGTGTAATCTTTATTAAGTTGGTAGGTGGTACTGGTGACCATTATAGAAAATGACATCTGATGAAAAGTTATTTTCTATTGCTAGATTTCACCTCTATTGTCAATGGAACTATAATAAGATATCCCACATATGGTCAAAGAAATCACATTGAACTTTGGCCTTGATAAACTTGACTATTGGTGGTACATTGATAAAAAATGGAGAGCGCAACCACACCAAAGGAAAAATGGGATACAATTACCTTAATCTTTGAGCATAAGAATGATGTAAGAACACGCATTCTTCAAACTCAATTATGCAATTTAAGAATGGGAAAATAGGTAAGTGAACACCTCTCAAAACTCAAGGGTATTTTAAATAGTATCATTAATGTAGGTAAGATTACTATTGTTAAAGATCTCACCTCTATAACTCTTAATATTTTTCCAATGTCATTTGACAATTATTAGACTACACTCACATTGAGTGGAAAATTGAAAACCTTGAAATTCAATACTTTGGAGATTGTTCTATTGCAACATGAAGAAATGCTTAATAGAGATGATGAAGTTTAATCAACAAATACTTTGGCCTCTACATTCAAGAGAAAGAGGCCTCCATGGTAAAGACATCATGTTATGGATCATAATAATAAAATAAGAAAAGGAATTTTTTTTATTATTACAATCACCCTAGTCATTCTTAGCACCAATACTTCAAGAATATAAAATACATGAACTAAGGTACACAAGAAGGTATGATCGTTGAGTGTGACATTGAAGATGGTGATTAAAATTATAAACTATTTTTAGTAGATGCTTCCAAATATATAAAAAATGATGATGTATAGATCATTGAATAGGTGCTACTTATCATATTCATTAGTAATATCAATAACTAGAGAAATGTAATTAAATAATCAAGAGACACTATTATATTAGGAGATGATTCACAACATGTTGAAGGAGATGGAAGAGCTCCTCTCAATGTTCCAACCTAAGGTAAAATATGTATTGATGATGTCTTACTTGTTCCAGGACTAGAGAAATTTTTTATCTCAGTTAGCTAAAATCATTGCCAAAAATATTAAGGTTATTGTCATATCTCGATTCCATTTCTGCATTTTAAAAATTGAGGAAATTGAAATAATTGGAAATAGAATTTAGCATTTTATTTATGAAATGAAAAGAATGTGGTGATGCAAATGAAAATGAATATTATGTAATTTCCTGATTTAAAAAAAAATAAAAAAATTATGTGATTATTGATTGAAGTTTACTAATAAGTGGACAAGTGTAAGAATGTGTATGCAGGAAACAGGTTGAAGGACAAGAACTTGATTGAGGTAGGCACACTTAGCTAAATGACCATGGTAAGCAAGAATGGAATCTAGAATATCACACACCACAATAGAATAAGACATATGCATATGTTTGAATGCATTCAAAACTTGGTATGAGAACCATAGCTAGAGGAAAGAGAAAAATTGTGTGTTCATATTTCAATTGTTGGTTGAAAACTATATATTCAGTGAAATTAAATGAGAAAAATTCATTTACTTTGTATGAAGTGATTCCATTTGTATACTCTTTTTGGATTAATTTGAAAATTTATTCAAATAAATGAATGTGAAAGTGATCTCGTATGTAACTCCCACTAAAATGGGAGAGGTCGATCCCCTTTATGGCAAAAAAGCCACAGTCAATGCAGAGAGAATGAAGGAGTGGGCAGCCAAAGCAGCATAATGTAGGCAACAGAATTAAGACCCATATCTTTCAAAGATAGCAAGGATTGATGGGGGTCAGAAAAACAAAGAGAATGGAGTAAAAAGCAAGGAAAAAGCCAGGGGAAGAGGCAGAGAAAGGAGGAGAAGACTGACTAGTGGGTGGAAAAAGAAGATTTTCCATAGTGGAAATTGTTCAAGGCATCGCCTTTGGTGGTATTTCGATTCATACACATCTCTCATTCGATTTAGTTTCTATATGAATAATCGATTAATCCATTATGGAATTTCTTTGTGTCTTTTGTGCATGTTGCATATTGGGGGTAAATGATACCTAGTCGATCAATTATGTCGATCATTGTATTGCCCATGTGGGTCGAGCCTTTGAAGGCTCTATGTTTTTATTTTCCTTGCTAATGTTGATTTCATATTAAGGGTCAGATAACATACCTTCCACAGGATTTCAATGCCTGTTATGTTTTCCTTCACGGTTATGGCCATTCG
Source organism: Sequoia sempervirens (assembly GCA_007258455.2). Lineage (NCBI taxonomy): Eukaryota > Viridiplantae > Streptophyta > Pinopsida > Cupressales > Cupressaceae > Sequoia > Sequoia sempervirens. The sequence goes on along the minus strand of VDFB02189168.1, from coordinate 26,216 downwards.
GCCAACTAAAGCTAAGTTTGTGTTTCACCTTATGTTATCGGCATGCTTGAATGTCGTGTCCTGTGGGCAACGAATTGTTTGATTCTCACTGATGTATTCATTTGGGTGTGCTTTATTATTGTATAAAATCTTACCCTTCATGGTATGAGGGTGGCGACACCCTCTACATGGTATGGCCAAGCGGTGTCCACTGCGATCATATGTTTGTATTGCTCGCCAACCACTGTTAATGGCTATGGTGGAGCCTAACTTATATCGTTTGATACATGTAATATTCATCGTGCCATCCACAGACATTGCTTTCATGGCCGCGGGTAATGAAAACTTTGTGGTATTAAATGGATATATATGTGTATATATGTATGTATATATATATATGAAGGTATATATATACATATATAAACACTCAGCGAATGTTGATATATATAAATGTAAGAATACAAATGTATTTTCATGTACTTTTATTTGAGTCGAGTATCGACTCTGCACAGAGCATGCATATTTTTATTGATGGGTATAAATTTGTATCATGGGCATAGAACTTGTGGTTCGATAGACATCGACCATTGATGGTAAACCCCAAAGGGGTTTCGATATCATGTTATCAATGGTGGATAATATGTGTATTGATCCCTCTTTAGGGACGGTTTGTTTGGCAAGTATGAACTCATTTACAATGTTCTCTAAAACAATGGAAATTTTGATCGATAAGGAACAAGTACTTATGATTTAGTTGAAAACATAATGAATGAATAGCATTTCTATTCTGGCAATGATTTATTTTTTTCTTATAAAGAAACCACTGACTGTGAAGTAGATGTTTCTTTTTATCATTTAGAATCTAAATTGAAGAATGGATGATAAACTAGTTTAATAGTACATCTAATTTGAACTGATGTTATTTCTCTTTTTCTTTGATTATGAATTTGTATACATGTAAGAAGGAAAATGGTTTATATTTTCAGAATGTATACACATATTAAAATATTCATTTCCAGACATATATACATGATCATGCATAAGGATTCCTTTATGTATGCTCACATACATGCGGTATACCTTCTGATTCATCTTGATTTACTTTACTTATTGAGCAAGCTATGAATGTTATGCAAATGGAACCAAACTGTAGTTCTAGAATTGTATTGAGTTGCAAATACATATGTTATTAGATGAATAGATATAACATGTGTGGTTGAATATTGTTGACTTTTGTTGAATGGAATGATACAAGAATTCTTGGTAGATTGTAGAATGATAGAATATTTCTAATGGATGGTCTAAAGGGAGGGATACCCCTTGATATGATAAGCTTTGTTTTTGAGAATGGGTGCCAAACAGAGTAGATTTTATTTTCCAAATCTAACCAGAGTTGTATTTCATACGAAACGAGCTTGGCCAGCTTTGCAGTCATTTGTTATATATTTGAAAATGGAACACACTGTGTTATTTACCCTCTCTCTATTGTATGGAACTTGCATATTCTAACAAAATAGATAGAAATGCATGTAGTAAGGCACACATAGATTCCACCTTGCAAACTGTATCTCTTGCTAAGTGTTCCATGCAGGGTCGAGTTTTCTTCAACTGATTGAAGAATCCAGGGAAGCATTGCTTCATGGTTGGGTGGAAAAAAACCTCAATCACATTCTCATCCGCCAGTGGAGGCAAGTTGTCATGAAGGAATCATATCAAAATTCTATTATGTATTATATCATTGATGTAAAGGAACAAATGATGTAAATTATATGAAAACTACATAAATTTGAATTGACTTGGAGGCGTTGAATGCCTAGTCAAACATGTATGTAACTATTGACATATAGAAGTGAATATAATTATTTATCTCAGATTTATTGTGATTTGTGATTTATGACATGAAATTTGCTAAATGGAATTAGCTATGGAATTTGTGTTATTAAATTGATATTCATTATGTCAATATTTATTTATTTGAATTAAATCTAGTTGGGTTGTTACAATTATTCTTTAACAAAGAACTTGTATGGTGTTTGATAGTAGAGGGAAATTGGTATGTGATGAATATATGACAAGAAGATTATTTTATCTGAGAATGAAATCCTTTAAAGATTAAGTTTCAAGAATTATTTCAAGAAATTATGTGTGGCATGAAAGACTTGGACATATTGATAAGGAGGGTGAACTTCTTTGGTGCAAAGCGAAATCTAGAGAATATTCAACCAAATTGAGTTATGAAATACAAAGTAGGGAGGAAAACAATGTAAAGTGGCCAATAAATTTATGTTGGGGTACGAATGTACTTCCAAAGGTAGGGCATTTGCTTGGGTTGCCCTACACCAAATAATCTCAACAGGGGAACATTTATAGGAGATTGGTATTGATGGTTTTCATAAATGCCCTACGTGTGAACAAAATGAAGGAACTACTAATCATCTCCTTGGATGCAAATTTGCAATGGGATGTTTGACAACCATACTGGAGAAAATTAGAGGGTGTGGGCCTCTTCCCTCAACATTTTTTTCAATTTTCCTGCACGTTGTCCTAGATTGTATACCAAATCGCTTTGGGGTGGAATATGGAAATCTGCTCCTACTCTGATAATATGGCATATCTGGAAAGAGTGAAACTCTTACATTTTCAATGATAAAGCAACAAATTTATGCTCGCTTATCAATAAGATTAAGGTGGTGATCTACGAGTCTCAAAATATAAGGGTATGTAAGAAGAAGAAATGGAAATACACGAATTGGGATAACAATATCCTTTCGACTTGGCATCTTTTGAAATTCCCAAATTAGTGTCACAATCTTTAGAATAAAGATGTTGAACGAAGAATGGTCAAGTGGAAACTGCCACCAGGTGATGTTTAAAGCTAAATTTTGATGGTGTCTCACAAGGGAATCGAGCGATTATGAAGTTGGTTTTATCATTTGTAATGAGTTGGGACAACTTTTTTGGGCTAGAGAGATCAAACTAGAAAACGGAACTAATAACAATGTTGAATTTGAAGCACTTAAAGGACACAAATTGTGTATATGGAGAAAAACCTTAGACCCCTAGACATTGAAGGGGACTTCTCAATAATGGTAAAGGAAGTTATAATCGAAAACACCTCCAACTGGAGATTAGCAAATAAATTAGTAGAATCATTAAGGTGCCTAGAAGAAATTGGCAAGTATACAATTAAGCATGTTTATAGCTTGAGGAAGAAAAGGTCTGATTTTCCTATCAAATTTGTCAATTGATCAAGTAGAAGTTGGAAAAGTATCAAGCAAATTGGAGTACTAGGACAAACTCGCAAAAATCTTAAGGATAGACGTGTAATTGCTTTTGTGGCAATAACATGTGGGAACAAATGACTATAGGTCATTCAGGCCTGGCAATATGCAAGAAGCAAATGACAAAACTAAAGTGGATTTCACATGATGAATTGTCAAGTTTGGATGTCACTAATTAACCAAAACACAAAAACAAATGAAATTCCAAACATGGATTGCTTAGACCAACACATAGAAGTTTGGGGTTTGTACGATTATCGATGGCATGTAAGGACCTATGGCATGCTTGCAGGAAGGAAAAATAGCTTGGTATTTTTATGCAATTTTAATAGGCATACAAAGAAGTAAAATCCTAGGAATTTACAATATAAACCACACAAACACTCAAGAAACAAAGGGAAGTGAAGTATGTATGCTCTTTCAAAAAAATATTTCACAAATCCGAACTAGGTGACGACCTTCACAAATCTCCCTAAATCTATAAATGTTGATAAAAAATATGGACAAGATTGTTTAGGAAGGAGAACTATTCGTAGCCACAATTTAAGCATGTTGGGTCTTAGTTTCTATATATTGTAGTGCACAAACTCAAACAACATGCCAAACACGATGGATGATATATTGAAGATCCCAAATATACCCTACGATTGCAATCAAGATGATGTCAAAAAAACAATTGAAGGATATTTTCAAGATAAGATCTAAGGTTAAGGAGGGGGAAATCTCTACTATTATTGATGGAGGGAAAACTCACACAACCCTCACACAAAATTATTCAACACCAACAACAACAAACAAGATGTAAAATTTTACAACAACATAATTAATCTTCTCAATTTAACTTGCAACAAAGTTTCTAAACTTCAATAAAATATGATTACACAAGTTTGTGCAACAATAAAAGCTGAAAAAAATCAATACAAAATAGATTATAATATGCTATGAGAAAACAAACAACCTCAAAAATCAAGCTACAATTCTTCTTCTTCAAATCATCTCCCTACACTGTGAAACTAGCTCTCCAATCTGCAATCTTCAATCACCAACTTGTTGATCTTCAACCATGGATTTCATAATCCATTTGTTGCTACAACACATCTTCAAAACCTACAGAAAAATGTCTTTTCCACCTTCTCCAAGAAGATCCATGCCTCCCCTTCTCTTCCCCCCCCAAAAAAAAAATTGCCTTTGAAAAAAAAAATCTTACTTTCCCCATTCTCCAGATTCTCCATCACTTCCTCATAGAATTAATTAAAAAATAATTTTCTGCCCTCTCTTCCCAGGTACGCCATCTTCTCTATGGGTGCAAATTCAAACTTCTCAAAAATAATTAATGCACAATAAAATCCATTTCAAACTGCCTAGACAAAGATAGGAGTTGTTGCTTTAATTCTCCACTTGCAATTTTAGAAAAAGCAAAAAAAGCAAATATCAAGTTACTACTTTTTAGGGACATGATTATTGTGCTTTAAAACATCCATTATCCCATTTTCAAGGCCCATCTTGAGTTTTTCCAAATAATTTGTAATTTGAATGCTTTATTCTACTTTTTTTGTTTTAAATCCCACTAGTCAACTTGTCAAAGTTGCACAAGAATTTAATTGACAAATTAATTTAATTACAGATAAATATTTATCCATCCTCACCATATAATTCAAACCAAAACTTAATCCACTTCAAAAATCCAAAATTGCATAATTCAAAAATTCAACCTTTTTGTTGACATAGGATTGCAAGTCACCATGGATGCTCTTGCATCAGACATCCACGGTAGAAAAGAAATATTTCATGAGTTGCACTCAGAAATATTTTTAGAACCTGTGTTTTTCTTGGATCCACCTCACTGCCTTGTCCACTGGGATCTTCCCATTCATCAAATTCTACAACCTCACAATATTATATCCTTTCATCTTTACTCTTCTACCCTTCATATATTTCAAAACTTTTAATCTAACCTCCCACCAATATATTCTATCAGAATTAACAATCAAACATATACCTCCACCTTCAACAAAACAAATGTACTTCATTACCTCTATTGTTGTTTTATCTTTTTCCTCCTCCTTTACCTAGTTTACAATGTGGTTTGTCACTCCTATTATGCCTTCAGAAAAACATATTGCTATTGCAATTTGATCTTCAACACCCAATTTAATGTTACCACCATAATCCATAGATTCATTCTCCACATTTTATAAAAAATAGGAAAGCTCTGTTATCAAGGAATCTTCATCTTCAATACTTTCAATCAAACAATATAAGAAAACTTCGTTTTCACCTCAGTCTGTTCACCACTCACATCTACTTCCAAAGGATTTATTGCTGCAACCTTTGACTCTACTTTTACATTCTAAATATCATCAAAACATGTACTAAAATCTAAAGTTACCTCTTTACCTTTGGCTACAACCTCTGTATTCGCTAAAATTTTCTCATTCCACTCTCTTTCAATTGCTTCCAATCGTATTAGCAAATCATCTTTCTCTTCCTTGATGTCACATGCATGAGACTCTGCTACACCATCTTTCTTTCCTACAATCAAAATATCATTAGAAGGATAATCAAGATTACCTTCAACTCTTCTCTCCTCTTGTTTGCTCCTCTCAATCTCTACTATCATTTCATCTATTTGTTTTTGCATCTTTATCATTTCTCTTCCTTTGATTTTCGAAGCCTCTAAATGCTTTAACAACACAAATCTTCAAACCCTTGAGTTTTACCTATGTAAAATGCCTCCTTCGACGATCTATTTACAAAACCCTCTTCCAATATTCACCAATATTAATGTAAATTACCTCCTTCGACAATCTATTTACAAAACTCTCTTCCAATATTCACCAATATTAATGTAAATTGCCTCCTTCAATGATTTGTTTACAATCATGGGAACCTCAATTTCTCAAATCCTTTGAAAATTTCTTCTTACTACTTGCACATTCATTTGCAAGCAAAATCCACACATTCTCCACCCTCAGGTCCTGGTGCAAACTGCCTCCAATTGGCGCTTCTACCTGCAAACTTAGGAACTCTAGCTCTGATACCACTGATTGAGGGAAAACTCACACAACCCTCACACAAAATTATTCAACACCAACAACAACAAACAAGATGTAAAAGTTTGCAACAACATAATTAATCTTCTCAATTTAACTTGCAACAAAGTTTCTCAACTTCAATAAAATCTTATTACACAAGTTTGTGCAGCAATAAAAGCTGAAATAAATCAATACAAATAGATTAGAATTTGCTATGAGACAACAAACAACCTCAAAAATCAAGCTACAATAATTCTTCTTCAAATCATCTCCCTCCAATCAACACTTCTGCCTACTCAGGAACTCCAGCTTTAATACCACTGATGGAGGGAAAACTCACACAACCCTCATACAAAATTATTCAACACCAACAACAACAAACAAGATGTAAAAATTTGCAACAACATAATTAATCTTCTCAATTTAACTTGCAGTAGATTTTCTCAACTTCAAAAAAATTTGATTGCACAAGTTTGTGTAGCAATAAAAGCTGAAATAAATCAATACAAAATAGATTAGAATCTGCTACGAGACAAAAAACAACCTCAAAAATCAAGCTACAATTCTTCTTCTTCAAATCATCTCTCTGCATTGTGAAACTAGCTCTCCAATCTGCAATCTTCAATCACCAACTTGTTGATCTTTAGCCATGGATTTCATAATCCATTTGTTACTGCAACACATCTTCAAAACCTATAGAAAAATTTATTTTCCACCTTCTCCAAGAAGATCCATGCCTCCCCTTCTCTTCCCCACCCCCCCAAAAAAAAAAAATTGCCTTTGAAAAAAATTATTTTCTTGCTTTCCCCATTCTCCAGACTCTCCACCACTTCCTCATAGAATTATTAATTAAAAATTATTTTTTTGCCTTCTCTTCCCACATATACCATCTTCTCTGTGGTTGCAAATTCAAACTTCTCAAAAATAATTAATGCATAATAAAATCCATTTCAAACTGCCTGGATAAAGATAGAAGTTGTCGCTTTAATTCTCCACTTGCAATTTTAGAAAAAAAGCAAAAAAAATAGAAAAAAATCAAGTCTTGAGCATCCACCTCTAGTCCCTACTTTTTAGGGACATGATTATTGCTTTAAAACATCCATTATCCCATTTTCAATTCCCATCTTGAGTTTTTCCAAATAATTTGCAATTTTAGTGCTTTATTCCCCTTTTTTATTTTAAAACCCACTAGTCAACTTGTCAAAGTTGCATATGAATTTAATTGACAAATTAATTTAATTGTAGATAAATATTTATCCATCCTTACCATATATAATTCAAACCAAAAATTAATCCACTTCAAAAAATCCAAAATTGCATAATTCAAAAATTCAACCTTTTTGTTGACACAAGATTGCAAGTCAGCATAGATGCTCCTGCATCAATTATTGGTACACACCATTTGCAAAAAGCTCACATCCATAATGATGAATTGTTGGAGTGTTTTCTCTATAATATGTTTAGGACTTCAAGTAATTTTGAGTGGGCTAGGAAAGTGTTGACCATGTTCATGAACATCAAATGTTAGGCATAATCCATTAGAGCTTTGGCCACCCTAAGCAATGATTCCAAAAAAGGCCTCGTGGGAGATGTGATTTGCATTGAGACTAAAAGGAAGAATGGGGAGAAGAAACAAGAAATACCACTTATGAGGGAAGGACTTGGCAGGTACAACATGAACACATATGCCTCCTATTTATCACAGTATGATACTTTGTTTAACGTTGTTCAATTAGAGAGAATTCAAACTGTACTTGAGGGTTTGAGAACCCTCTTCTTTAGTCTTGCATTATTTTAAGTGACATTGTATAATCTTTTTATTTTAGTTTAATAGAAATGGAGTTGTCCCCATGACAATCATTGAGTAAGAATTCTTCCTTGTGCTATATCTATCAACTAAGCTGGAATTATTTCCCTGTTTGTTAGTCTTGTATTGATTTCTCTTTTATAAATTTATGTGGATGTCTTAGTTTTCATGTCAATACTGTCTATTATTTAGTGTTAAGAAAATATAAATTCTATTTAATCACAATCATGTAGACACATATATGTTCATACATTTTATCTATTTAAAAGATTTTTCGATTCGTAAAATAATTGATGTTGAAAAGTAAAATAGTAGCATTCATTGCTGAGATCATTGTTAAAATTCAAAGATTGTGATTTTTTTACAATAGATTTTGTATTAAAGTGAAACATAAATTTTGGAATTAATAAATATTAAACCAACAAGAATCTTGTGCAAATGTTTTTTTTTTATAAGTAAAATGCAAACGAGCTGCATATATTGATACCGAGCAAAATTACAACTTTGGTTTTCATATTTCTAGGTCGAGCCAACCAATAGATTTCTAGAGATACAAAAAACAAGTTTTGAACTAGCTTCCTATACAACTAGTCATCCCATCGTCGTTCACAAAATTTTGGTAGCCACCACAACGCGCAATCAGTCATTATCATCATAGAAGTTCAGAGATTCTACTAGGTCTGCAAAATCCCTTAGCTATTGTAGACCCTCCACCTCGACCACTCCCAGACACTTGCACAGGAAGTCCACTCCAATCGTAGCCCAATGCCAATGGCGAGCCAACTGCTCTCCCTCCACATCCATGATAAACAGCTGCCAATCCACCTAGATGCCTTGTTGAAACATTTTGATCATATCATCTGGGAATCTTGTGCAAATGTTATTATTAAAGGCATGTCTTAATATAATATAGAAATTGGGAATAATTTTTGGTGGCCTAATATTTTTAATTTTTTAATTTTTTAAAATAAGTTTTATATAACAACAAATAATATATTGGGTGTAATCTCTATTAAGTTGGCTAGTGGTAAAAATTATAGAAAATGGCATCATCAAATGAAAAGTATTTTTCTATTGTTAGACCTCACGCCTCTATTGTCAATGGAATTATAACAAGACATCCCATAGATGCTCATCTAAAAAAGAATGATGTAAGAAAACACATGCTTCAAACTCAATTATGCAATTTAAGAATGGGCAAATAGGTAAGTGAACACCTCTTAAATCTCAAGGGTATTTTAAATAGTAGCATTAATGTACCTAGGTGAGATTACTATTGTTAAATATCTCACCTCTATAAATCTTAATATTTTTCTAAAGTAATTTGAGAATTATTAGACTACACTCACATTGAGTGGAAAATTGACAACCTTGAAATTCAATACTTTGGAGATTCTTCTATTGCAACATGAAGAAATGCTTAATAGAGATGATGAAGTTTAATCAACATATACTTTTTCCTCTACATTCAAGAGAAAGAGGCCTTACTGGTAAATACTTCATGTTATGGATAATAATAAAAAAAAGAAAAGGATTTTTTTTATGATTACAATCACCCTAGTCATTTTGAGCACCAACACTTCAAGAATATAAAATACATGAACTAAGGTAAACAAGAAGGTATAATAGTTGAGTGTGACATTGAAGATGGTGATTAAAATTATACTATTTTTAGTAGATGCTTCCAAATATATCAAAAAAGATGATGTGTAGATCATTGAATAGGTGCTACTTATCATATTCATTAGTAATATCAAAAACTAGAGGAATGCAATTAAATAATCAAGAGACACTATTATATTAGGAGATGATTCACAACATATTGAAGGAGTTGGAAGAGCTCCTCTCAATGTTCCAACCCAAGGTACAATATGTATTGATAATGTCTTACTTGTTCCAGGACTAGAGAAAAATATTATCTCATTTAGCTAAAATCATTGCCAAAAATATTAAGGTTGTTCTTTAACAAAGAACTTGCATGGTGTTTGATAGTAAAAGGAAATTGGTATGCGATGGATATATGATAGGAAGATTATTTTATCTAAGAATGAAATCCTCTAAAGATTAAGTTTCAAGCATTATTTCAATAAATTATATGTGGCATGAAATACTTGGCCTATTGATAAGGATGGTGAACTTCTTCGGTGTGGAGTGAAATTTGGAGAATATTCGACCAATGCAATTAGATTTCCACAATCCATATGAAAATTAATTTAGTTGCTTCTAGATTTCATTGTGTGTTAGTTATTTCATCAACATTTTGAATCATACTCAATGATCCATCAACTCTTTATGTTGATGATGGATCATTGAGTGTGATCTGAAACTTTGATTAAAAAACTAACACACAATCAAATCCATAAGCAACTAAATTAATATTCAACCAAACTGGGTTATGAAATACAAAGCATGGAGGAAAAACTATGAATTGGCCTACAAATTTATGTTGGGGTTTGAATGTGCTTCCAAAGGCAAGGGCCTTTGCTTGGGTTTCCCTACACCAAAGAATATGAATAAGGGAGCGCTTACAAAAGATTGGTATTGATGGTCTACATAGATGCCCCATGTGTAAATGAAATGAAGAAACTATTGATCATCTTCTCCTTGGATGTGAATTTGCAATGGAATGTTGGACAACCATATTGAGGAAAATTGGAGGGTGTGGGCCTCTTCCATTCAATAGTTTCTTTGATTTTCTTGTGTTGGCTCAAATTGTATATTAAATTGCTTTGGGTGGAATGTGGAAATTTTCTCCTATCCTCATAATATGGCATATTTGGAAAGAGCCAAACTTGTGCATTTTCAATGGTAAAGCAAAAAATTTATGCTCACTTATCAATAAGATTGAGGTGGTGATCTACGAGTTTGAGCATATGAGGGTATGTAAGAAGAAGAAATAGAATTACATAAATTGGGATAACAACATCCTTTCCACTTGGCATCTTTTGAAAGTCCCAAATCAATATCACAATCTTCAGAATTTAAAGATGTTGAATGAAGAATGGACAAGTGGCAACTACCACCAAGTGTCATTTAAAGGTAAATTTTGATGCACCTCGCATGGGAATCAAGGAATTTTGGAGCTGGTTTTATCATTCGTAATGAACTAGGACAATTTTGTTAGGCTGGAGTGATCAAACTAGAAAATGGAACTAATAGGGGAGAGGGGCCTATAGTGGAGTACCCTAACTTCGTGTTTCTCAAAATCCTACATGAAAATTTCAAATTGGTCCCAATTTTGTATAGCAGCTTATTTGGCAACTTACTTGTTTAAAAAAAATTATTTTAGGGTCACATCATCAAATATGATGCCACATCAGCATGCTTTTTGTTGAAGTATCCAAAAAGGCTAAAAAAAAAATGAGACCAATGGTGGTGTACTAAGTCATATTTTATTGGTGCGTTGATGTGGCATCACATGATTTGTCAATTTGTGTACTTTATGGATAAAAAATGTTTTGCAATTGGATATTAAGGTGCTCCACTATGAGACCCATTGAGGACTACTTCTATCCCCACTATTGAAACTCGCTCCACTTTAGGCCCCTCCCCCCTAACAACGTTGAATTCGAAGCGCTAAAAGAAAGACTCAAATTGTGCATGGAGAAAAATCTTAGACCACTAGGCATTGAAAGGGACTCCTCAATAGTGGTAAAGGTTGTTATAAAAAAAACACCTTCCATTGGAGATTAGAAAATAAATTAGCAGAGTCATTAAGGTGCCTAGAAGAAATAGGTAAGTATACAATTAAACATGTTTATAAAGAGGAAAACAAGGTCGCGAATTTCCTATCAAATTTGGTAATTGATCAAGTAGAAGCTCAAAAAGTATTGAGTGGACTGGAGTTCTGGGGCGAACTCGCAGAAATCTTAAGGATGGATGTGTAATTGCTTTCGTGGCAATAACATGTGGGAACAAATGACTATGGGTCATTCGAGCCTGGCAATATGCAGGAAGGAACTAACAAAACTGAATTGGATTTCATGTGATGAATTGTCAAGTTTGGATGTCGTTGATTAACCAAAACACAATTTAAGAAGTGAAATCCCGGACATGGATTGCTCGGACCAGCTCACAGAAATTCGGGGTATGTGTGACTATTGATGGCATGTAAAGACCTATGGCATGCATACAAGAAGGACGGATAGTGTGGTGTTTTTACGTGGTTTTAATAAGCATAAAATGAAGTAAAATCTTAGATATTTGCAATATAAACCACACTTGAACACTCAAGAAACAAAGGGAAGTGAAGAATGTATGCTCTTTTTAAAAAATATTTGGCAATTCTGAACTGGGTGATGGCCTTCACAGAATCTCCTTAAATCTGCAACCGCTGATCAAAAATCTAGACAAGATTGTCTAGGAAGGAGAACTATTGTAGCTATGATTTAAGCATGTTGGGTCTTGATTGCTATATATTGTAGTGTGCAAACTCAAATGGTATGTCGAGCATGATGGATGATATATTGAAGATCCCAAAAAAGGCCTTATTGGAGATGTGATCTACATTGAGACTACATGGAAGAATGAGGAGATGAAACAAGCAATAACACTTATGAGGGAAGGACTTGGTAGGTACAACATGTCCACATATGCCTTCTACTTATCACACTATGATACTCTATTTAATTTTGTTCAATTAGAGAGGATTCAAATTATAATTGAGGCTTTGAGAACCCTCTTCTTTAGTCTTGCCTAATTTTAGATGACATTAGGTAATCTTTTTCTTTCAGTTTAATAGAAAGGGAGTTGCCCCCATGATATAAATTTTCCTTAAAAAAGACTTGGTCATATCAACCTCAATAAACAAAAGGAAATATTTAATCAAAATATAATATATGATTTTCCACCCATCACTATAAAGAAGTGTGTTTGTATTCAGCATGTATTATGGGGAAACAACATAGAGAAACTTTTAATTTTGGGAAATCCTCGAGAGCTTAAAATTTGGAGTTGGTCAAGAACATTATGATCTTTGTCTAGACCAATGAATATAGTTTTCATTGGGAAATGTTGATATTTCATGACATTGATTGATGACTTTAGTTAGAAGATACAAGTCTAATTTCTAAAAAATAAGTCTAAAGAATTTGACTTTTTCAAGTAAATTGTGCACCAAGTTGAGAATGAATGTGATAAAAAAATGATAAGAAAAGATAATGGGGGGGATTATACCTCAAAAAAAAAATTATCAACTTTTACAAACAAAAGGGAATTAAGATACAACTCTCAGATCCATATACTCCACAAACAAAAGGATTAGATGAAAGAATGAATAGGACACTTAAAGAAAAAGCTAAATCAATTCTCAAGGCTTGTAACCTTGAAGATAAATTATGAGGAGAAGCAATTCATATAGTAGCTTATTTGTTTAATCAAAGTTTGAGAAAAAGCTTGGAAAGCATCTCTCTAGAAGAAGCATGTTCAAGAAAGAAACCATCAATTAGGCATTTGAGAAATTTTGGGAGCATTTCTTATAAACACGTTCCAAAAAATAAAAGGAAATTTGATGATAAGATTAAAAAATGCATCCTTATTGAATATGATGACTCTAGTTGAGCCTATTGATTATATGATCCCAAGGAAAATAAACTTCACTCCTCTAGAGATGTCATTTTTATGGAAGAGTGTCACCTTCTAATTGTTCACCATATTAATTTGATAGAAGAGAAAGATGACATTGATACATCATCATACTCACCCAAAAAGGTTGAGATAGAACAAGAAATTAATATTAAATAAAGAGAAGAAAGATAATAAATTGATAAGCCAAATTCAATATCATTTTCTACACCACATTCTAATGTTCCTCTAAGGATATTAGAACAAACAAGGAAAATACCCATAAAATTAGAGAACTATGAGGTTAATTTGCATAATGATAACTATTCTAAGTTCTCGTGAACCAAGCTCTTTTTAGGGAGTAGTAAAAGAAGAAAAATGACAAAGTGCTATGAACCAAGAGATGGATTCGATTCATCAAAACCATACATGAGAGTTAGTATATTTACCTATTGGTAAAAAACCATTGATTGTAAATGGGTGTTCAAAATCAAGTTCAAATTTGATGAATCAATAGAAAAGCACAAGACAAGCTAAAGGCTAAAAAAAATGAAGGTGTTGATTACAAGGAAATCTTTTCTCCAATTGAAAAAATGATCATAATCACAATGTTGGTAGCACTTGCTTCTCAACATAAATGAAAATCCACCAAATGGATGTCAAAAGTGTATTCTTGAATGGATATTTTATAGGGGATGTATATATGAAATAATCTCTTGATTTTGTTAAAATAAGAAATAAACACATGGTATGTCACCTAAAAAGGCACTATATGGTCTAAAACAAATCCCACAAGTCTAGTATTCAAATTTTGATAAGTACTTCCTTCAAAGGGGTTTTCAAAATTTTGATGCTAATCCAAATTTATACATTAATTTTTTATCAATTTTTTTTATTCATTGTGTTGTATATCAATTATTTATAATTACTAGGAATGATCAATCACTTATAGTTGAAATGAAATAAGATATAAGGACCAATTTTGAAATGTCCGGTCTTTGATTACTTCATTACTTTCTTGGAATCAAAGTGTGGCATTACACCTACAAAATATCTCTCTCAAATAAACTACATGAATGAAATTCTCACATGGTTGAAAATGCGAGATTATAAAGCTTCATCAATATCAATGGGCTAAGAACTAAATTGATTGAAGACCCAAATAATAAAATAGTTAATTTTAAACAATATACAAGAGTTTGATGGGAAATTTTATTTAGTTTAAGACTACTACTTGTAAAAGCATATCTCATGTAGTTAGAAACTTCTTAATTCGAGACTCGTCCAAAACAAATTTATTGGTTAGATGCAAAGCAAGTTCTAGGATATCTTCAAGGAGCATAAAACATTGGATCAAGAGTATCTAAAGAATTAAGATTTTAAATTTGTTGGTGTTTCATAGTCAAATTGGGTAGGTTGCATAGGCTCTAGGAAATTGACTCCTTGTTAGTATTTCAATTTTGGATCTATCATTATTTCATGGAGTTGTAAGAAGAAAGTTAATGTTGTATTATTATCTATTAACGTTGAGTACAAAGTAGTTGTTGCATCAACATGTGAAGCAATATGGATTATACAAATTAAGGATCTTTGTCACTCACAACCTAATTCCACATGAAATTATGTTTGTGATGTATTGGATATGTCCAAGAATCTAGTGTTGCATTCTTGCACAAAGCATATTGAAGTACATTATCATTTCATTCATGAACATGTCCCCAATAAAGAAACTAAGTTAATTTATACACAAACTAATGAGTAGCTTGCAAGTGTCTCCAACAAACCTTTTAAGTATAGATAAGTTTGTATATTTTCAAGAAGGAATTAGTGTTAAGTATTTTTCATTTGCACATGGGTAGCTAATAATCCTATTTGTTATAGATAGATCCCATCTTCTAGTTGCTACATGTGTGATGAAATAAAGTTTATAGGAATGTTGGAAATATAAACAGATCTATTTAATCATACTCCCTAAGCATATTTTAACATAAAGACAGTTATCATTTCTAGACATGTCTCTTCATATATTTATCTATTTAAGGCATCTTTGGATCAATAAATTAAATCTATTCAAAACTCTTTAATGTATGAGAGCTTAAAAAAATCTAAAAACCCTCACAAAGAAACTTCACATACACACTAACAGGTAAAGGAAAAAAATGATTTTAACTAGCAACAGTTTTCCCACACATATTCAACAATTGGCTTGCAATTTGCAACCAATAAAAATTTATTATTCAAATCCTTGCAAACAAAGAAATTACATATAATCCTCAAGGGATTATGGGCTATTACATGCCCTCAAATTACAACAAAAATTCAAACACAAATTATTTCTATAGGCAATGATTCTCTACAAAATTTCTTCAACCCCCTACACCTGCAACCACAACAAAAATGCAACAACACAATCTCACTGCCTTTCTCTGCAACACTTGGAGATCTCAATCATTCTCCACAACCATCACACCTACAATCAAACACTTGCAAACCTCTACAAGAGGTATGCTACCCCAGTTCTTTTCTCTCCCTGTATTCTGGAAAGATTTTTTTTACCAAATGAATGAAATTTCCTTTTTGTCAAACTTTGGATTGTCATTTGCTCCAAATTTTCATCAATTTGGGGTGAATTTCATTAATTTTTAGACCACTCTTCCATTTGCACGCCATTCCCAGCAATTTTGACCCATCTGCAATGAAAAATCAATAAAATATTCATTTAAAACTGCGATAGGTCAAATGAGCGTTAGAAAACAATCAAGAAGTAAAAAAGTGCAAATAAACACCAAAACAACCTACACCTCAAGATTACCTAAGTTGGAAACAACACAAGATGAAAAGCAACAAAATGGAACTTATACCTTACATCGAATCGATCCTTTGGTTGGCCCTTTGATCTTTGATGTGTATGCTCCTTGGATAGCAAGTAGATTAAAGCTAAATGATGTTGTGAGGATGAGTGCAAATGGATGGCTCAAAGAAAATGGCTAAGTGTAGGTTGAGAAACAAAAGCCTTAAAGAGTTTGGCTACAACAAAATGATCTCCCAAATGAGGGAGGGGGGTATTGCCAGGAATTTTGAGGAATTCCTAAGAGAAGAAATGGAGACCAAAGATTGAGCCACCAAAATATCAAAGAGATGTGGGGCTAAGGTGGGTTGAGGGCACCGCACAAGCCCTCACATCTTGACTGTGATTTAGCTAAAGGTGGGGAAGTGGACATGAGGTGGAAGGAGAAGTACATGACATGGAGGGTACAAAGTACCTTGGGGATTGGACAAAGATCTCCTGTAAAAGGGGTCCTTGTCCCCATGTGGGAGTGAGGAGGACATGTGAGGAATTAAAATTCCTCAGTATTCTCATGGGGAGATGGGAAGAGTAAAGAATGAAAGAAGAGGGACATGTGGGGAGAAGAGATTAAAATTCCTTTTTGGGTGAAGAGTTAAATGTGGTGAAATTCATGGGGAAGTGGGTGCCTTGTCCAAGGGAAAGCCAGCTGTAAGGTTGACTCAAGGACACATGCCATAAATAGGATGAGGATTAGGTTAGGCTAACCAAATGATTAAGGTTGTGCAAGTACTCAGTTAGATGGACTAATGACTCATTAGAAGCAAGTGGGAGATTATGGAGGATGTGACCTTAATGATGGTTAAGGGTGTGCACATGCTAACCCTAGTTAATTAGAAGAAGATGAAGTAGTTAAGATGGATTAGGGGACCAACTTGCAAAAGTTGGAGGATGTGACCATGAGAGAGAATAAAAATGAATTTTATTTAAAGGGGGATGACTAAATTAAATAGGGGTATATTTTATTTAATTTAGAGGAGGAGAGTGAAGTATTAAATTAAATACTTTGAGGATCCTTATACAAGATCACGGTGTGTGAATTAAACAAGCTGGTTTAATTAATATTGATAGAGGATGAACAATAGGATGAATAAGGAGGCAGCGTTCGATCATATGGAAGTGATCAAATTGGATGTCTACAAAAACTTGGAAATAACTTTAACTCCACCACTCCCAGGATGATTCTCGTGCTTTTATTGATATTCTGCTTTCACCAATGAAAGAAAATTTTGATTTTTCCCAATCCTAGGCATCCACCTCTAGATTCCTATTTTTTAAGACACCTCCTTTTTGGTGATGCAAGATTGTGCAAGGCCATGGATGCTATTGCATCAGACACCCATGGTATCTAAAAGTGATCCTATCACTTCTCCAATGGATATCCAAGATGAGTAATCTTAGCCTCAGATAACCATGTTGCATCCTCCATTGGTCTCCCAAACCATTTCACAAGATATTCCCAGTACTGCTTCTTCCTAGTGCTCCTTTTCACTCTTCTATCAAGAATTGACTCTATCTTTTCTTGATTAGATTTTGATAAGACTTCTTGTTGCCACCCCTTTGATGCACCTTCACCATTTTCACTCTCATAGAACATGGTTAGATCAGAAACATTAAAAATTGGAGAAATATTAAGTTCACTAGGCAATTGAACTTCATAGGCATTACCAGAGTCATGGCTTTTCAGCACCTTTCACGACCCAACCTTCTTCACTTTCCACTAATTGTAGTTACCCATTGGAAACCTCTCCTTTCTCAAATTCACCATTATCTCATCACCAAATTGGAACTCTTTGTATCTTCTCTTCAAATCAGCATTAGTCTTGTGTTGAAAATTCACTTTATGAATGTGCTTTCCTTCTTCTTCATAAAATTTCACTTTTCCAATGCTTTCTAAAAGATATAACGCTACTGCAACTTGGTTCCCTTCACTCAAAACAGCATTAGTAATACCATCAAAATGCTCAATTTCAACATTACATGACAAGGAATCATGCCCACCAATCAAGACATTTTCACTTCCATTGTTCTCAAACAAGTACTCTTCAAAAAACTCTTCATTAACCTTCAAATTCAACTTTATCAAAAGCAATTTCTGCTGCAACTAACTTATCTACTTCTTCACTCTCTCTCTCATCAAAGGAAATAATAAAATCAGATTTTACCTTACCCTCTAATGCTACCTTCATTTCACGCGAGATTTCTTCTTCAATCTGAGTGAACAAATTACCTTTCTCATCTTCATCATAGTTAATGTTAACAAAGCCAACATATCCTTGCTTCAAACCATCTAAATTTTTTATTTCATCAACCAAACAAGACCTTGAATTGCTGCAAACCTTACCCATTTCTTCTTTCAATGGCTTCAATATGTGTTTCACTCCATACTTCTTCAGTGTGTACATGTTGTCATAACCATGGTGCATTGCCTTCCTGTCAAATTGCCAAGGTCTTCCTAGAAGAATATGGCAAGCATCCATTGGGAGAATATCACATAATACTTCATAATATCCTCCTATCTTAAATTTTACCTCACATTGTTTGCTGATCAAAAGCTTCTTGTCATCTTGTACCCATCCTATCTTATATGGATTCGGGTGCTTCTTCCTTTCTAGCTGCAATTTTCTTACCATTTCATCAAACACAAGATTCTTCATGCTTCCACTATCAATAATGACATTACATACCTTCCCTTCACACTTGCATCTTGTCCTAAACAAACTTCTCCTTTGAATGGATTTCTCATCTTCATTTAACAGTGTTCTCCTAGCCATTAAATTTCACCATCTTCAGAATGTGATGATCCTACTTCATCTCTATTCACATTTTTTGTCCTATTCTGATTTTCAATCCTTCTTCTTGGTCTTTCCTCTTCATGAGGATAGTCATATGATTTGTGACCCTCTTCCCCACACTTAAAACAAGTTCCTCGAAAGGTTTCTCTTCCAAAGCCTCTACCCGATCTTCCTCTACCTCTCTGATTTTGATCTCTTGACCCATAAAATTCTTCATTCCTATGTTGTTTGTTGCTACCTTGGCCTCCATTTTTCTGATCATCATCTTCTTCATCATATGCTCTTCTCTCAACCTTACCTTCATGACTTTTTCCTCTCTTTTTTTTTCAAATCTCTTGTTCATCCTTTCTTCAATCTTCAAGGCAATTTGGTAAGCATCTTCCATAGTCACAACTTGTACCAATGTCATCTCCTCTTGTATACTTGACCTCAAACCGTTAAGGTATCTCACAACCTTCTCCTTAGTTGCCTCAGAATGTCCAGTTCTAATGAGTATTCTATGAAACTCTTTCGTGTATTCTTTCACACTCTTATTGCCCTATCTCAAACCTTGCATTTTTTTAAACAAATCCAATTCATAGTCTATTGGCATAAATTGTCTTTTAAGCTTCTCCACCATTTTATCCCATTTGGTAATATTTTCTTTTCCTTTTCTCCCCCTTTCTAGTTGAATCTCTCTCCACCATATGGAGGCATGTCCTTTCAACCTTTTTTTTGCATATCTTACTTTGTTTGGGTCCTCTATCTCTTCAAATTTAAAATACTCCTCCATCTCATTCAACCAATCTATTAATTATTCTAGGTTTAGGCTTCCATTAAAGGTGGGTACATCCATTTTCGGTCTCTTTCCCATTTTTGTTAAAGCTTTCAGCAGTGCGTCATTTGTAATTGTTGCAATTTCTTCTCTTTGCTCAGTATCTAAACTAGCATTCTCTGTAGTTTCTTCTTCATCTTCTTCATCTTCACTTCTTGGATCTCTCATTCTTGCAAAGCCTTTCCTTATCTCATTTTGAAAATTTTCAACTTGTCTTCTCAAAACTCTAAAGTCATCATTCCTCACAAAATCCTCTCCTCTTCCTCTTCCTCTTCCTCTTCCTCTTCCTCTTCCTCTTCCTCTAGCAAACATGGTAGCACACCCACAACTCATAGTCACTAGTGCAAGCTGCCTCTCTTCGGCGATATGCTCAAACTCTCAGAATCAGCCTTGCTATGATAGCACTAATGTATGAGAGCTTAAAAAAATCTAAAAACCCTCACAAAGAAACTTCACATACACTCTAACAGGTAAAGGAAAAAAATGATTTTAACCAGCAACAATTTTCCCACACATTTAACAATTGGCTTGCAATTTGCAACCAATGAAAATTTCTTATTCAAATCCTTGCAAACAAAGAAATTACATATAATCCTCAAGGGATTATGGGCTATTACATGCCCTCAAATTACAACAAAAATTCAAACACAAATTATTTCTACAAGCAATGATTCTTTGCAAAATTTCTTCAACCCCCTACACCTACAAGCACAACAAAAATGCAACAACACAATCTCACTGCCTTTCTCTGCAACACCTGGAGATCTCAATCATTCTCCACAACCATCACACCTACAATCAAACACTTGCAAACCTCTACAAGAGGTATGCTACCCCAATTCTTTTCTCTCCTTGTATTGTGGAAATATTTTTTTTACCAAATGAATGAAATTTCCTTTTTGTCAAACTTTGGATTGTCATTTGCTCCAAATTTTCATCAATTTGGGGTGAATTTCATTAATTTTTAGACCACTCTTCCATTTGCATGCCATTCCCAGCAATTTTGACCCATTTTCAATGAAAAATCAATAAAATATTCATTTAAAACAAATAACTTTAACTCCACCACTCCCAGGATGATTCTAGTGCTTTTATTGATACTCTGCTTTCACCAATGAAAGCAAATCTTGATTTTTCCCACTTTTGGGCATCCACCTTTGGGTTCCTATTTTTTAGGACACCTCTTTTTTGGTGATGCAAGATTGTGCAAGGCCATGGATGCTCCTACATCACTCTTCAATTTCAAAATTTAATAATTTACAAACACAAATTAAAAATATTTCAATTTTGTTAAATATAAAAAGATTTCATGAAGATTGGGCCCCCTTGGGTTCAATTTTCTTCTTTAATACTTTTGGCATTTCAAAATTTAGAACTACCTAAATGTTAGGCACATGTCACCTTAATTAAAATGAAACTTATATCTATGCAAGCATGTACAAATTGAAAGATTGATATCAATCTTCCTATACTTTTTGTCTGTGCATTTTTGGTAGAATCTTTCAGGCCAAGTTGTTATTGGTATCAATAAAATCTATTAATTATGGAAACAAAATTTTACCTTCAATTTTGGTTATAAAATCCACTCTTCACCTAGTTACAAAGTTAGAAAATTCAAGTTCATATAAAAGTGGGAAAATGGGAAATCCAAATTTTTAAACATAATTTAGAACATCTATAATCTAGAAAAAAAGAATATCTCTATATATAGATCTATAGGTAGTATCTTAACATAAAAGTATGTAAAAATTGAATTTTTGAGCTTAATAGAGAAACTGAATTTTATTTGTTGCAATTAAAAGATGCCCAAACTAGATCATATAGATTGACATATTAAAAAATTTAGTTGTGTGAGGATTTGGACCAAATATGGGAAGTCATGGCATCTAATATGGCTCTCCATCGAGAATAATAACTTTCATGAATGAAATGAACAATATGTTCTTGTAATTCAACATATTAGGTAAGAAATTGATTGTAGATTCTAATTCTTATGGTAATGTACTCTATAATTTTTATAAAAGTTATCATCCATTAACTCATTCCAATAATATTAGGAAATTTAAGTAGGCTATTAAACCCATCAAAATAAAAATCAAGATATCCATTTAAAAAAACAAAACTATATACATGTTAAAAACAAGCATTTGATAAAATAAACTCTTAATTTTCATATAGGATTAACTTATCTAATTCAACCAAAAAATTAAGGAAGATAACTCATTTCCATTTTTCATAAGATATGAATATTTTGCATTAATATTACACTAAATTAGTTTAATTCTGGTAGCTATAAATCATAAAAAGTGTTGTATGCCATATATTAATTTTTTTAACTAAATAAATTAGAACTACCATTAAAATTGTTTATTATAATGTAGATGTTATAAGTTGCACAACTCATATCAATTTGAACCAATAATTACATGTTTCATGTAATGTATAAATCTTTTTTGAAGCATAGGTGAATAAAACATTACAACACAAAATCAACCATCAACAAAAACTAGTTACATGTAAATGTATATAAAATATCTACTTAGAGGTTGATCTACCTATTGGATCTAATGTCTATGGATTTTTTGTTACACCAAACTCATAGGTTCTCATAAACTTCCAAACCAACATCTCTACCTATAATTAAAATGGTGGTTAGTCCATAAGATCAATTCCTAAAAATGTGATGGTTAATCTAAAAATATCAAATTTCAATTGCCATGATTGGAATATTGTGGAAAGGGGTCAATTACCCCTAGATTTGTCACAACAGTTGGACCAATTAGTGGAGATAGACGGGGGTGTGTAATGCCCTTGCTTTGTATTGCTCTATTTTGGTTTGAATAAATTTTTACCCCTCTTTTAGTTCCAATGCCATGATTAGTAGATCACAACTTTGCTACACTCATGTTGTATACAAAATTGGAGTGGTACAACAATAAGAAAGAACATGAATTGATTTAAAATGTGAAATTTTATTGTGATACTTTCAAAAAAAACTTCTTATAGAGAGTGCTTTGGTTTGAGTCTTCTATATAATATGGTTCATGACCTAAAGATGAAATGAATTGGAATATGACCCTTTCATAATAAAATAAGTATTAACTAATTTTTGGAAGTCAACTATAGACTTGAATTCTTGGTTCAACACATTACCCCAAATCTAATAAATTTTAATACATTAGAGAAAAAATTGTACTGAAGTTAATTTGTTGTAATTTGTTAACACAAGACTTGTAAATTAGAGGGTTGTTGGACAAACTCATTTCAATAATAAATTCAATGTCATATATCATCGATCCCCATGCAACTATATAAAGTAGCTTAGTCATCTAATTTGACATACATAATTAAACACTCTCAAGAAACTCCAATATCTTTATCAAAACTCAAATGTGAAGATGCAATCATGAATTCAAAGAAAGACATTGAGACCATGGGTTTACAAGAGCAGGCATAGTCCATCAGTTTATAACACCATAGGTGTTTGGAATAGTTGTGGTTTGATCATGGATTTCCTATTATACTTGTATTATTCATTGTATTTTTCAAAAATAACTAAAATAAACAATTGAAAAATTATAATACTTCATTTTTTACTTTAGAACAATAGTCCATAACACATCTTCTTAAACATTTTATAATTCACATGATGACATCATGATTCCATACAATACCCAACAAGAATCCACAAAATTAAATGTAATGCCCTTTTTGATCAATTAGATTATGTGACTTATTTTTTTTATTTTCTTCATAGGGAGATTAAAACATTTTAATAAAGGGGTTATAGTTGAGTAGTAACAAATAAAAAATGTAGGGGTGTGGATTTCCATAATGTTGTGGTGACCCCTAGGAACTTGACAACTTCTTCATTACAAATTCTACGACTAAAAAAAAAAAAAAGAGTTCTAAGTTGGTATCCATGACAAAATGGGGGCTATTTTGGGGAAAGAATCTCATTAATATTTTATTGTTATTTTGAATATGGAATGTGGGCTATTAAAAATTTGTGCCCCATTAGTGTTATATATTAAGGTACTCGGTTGCCTTTGAGACATCTTCTAATTTATTTAATCTATTTTTTCATAAGTTGAGTCTTGTGTTCAACTATAGGATTAAAAAATGAAAGCCCTTGGATTCTATAGATTAGATAATGAAACCCATTGGTTTCTTAGAAGTTAATGGATGAAAACTCTTAATTTCCTAAGGGAAAACTCACATAAAAGTTATATTTATATTTCAAAGCTTTGTTTGAATGTTAGAATATATTTAGGTATTTGGTATTTCTAGCAAGTTTGATATTTTTGAAGATTCAACATATTGTGGAAGTATATATTGTGTAATTATTGAAGTAACATTTTACATAGAGGATTTTTTACTCACATTTGTGTGTTATTCGTCAAAGCTTGAACATATTTATTTTACTTCTCAAATCCTTTTTTGCATCTCTATAGGCATTCTTAGTGGAAATAATATATAAAAACCATTATTCATCTATTGTATGATTTCACCTTGCCCTAATAAGATTTGGGTGATAAAAAGTTAGTAAATAATAATATTTACTTATCATCACTCTCACCTCACCCATACAAGATCTTGGTGATCATAAAGTGGTAAATGTTATATTGAAATTAGTTGAGGATATTACACTTGTGTTGGCAAGATAGAGCTACACTACTCCCATTATGTTAAAAACTCAAAAAGGTAGCCTAATGGAGGCCAATGGTGAAACCCTACAAAGGCACCAAAGGATAGAAACCAAAAAACACACCCCAAGTAAGACTAAATAAGATAATATCATTGCAAGTTAAATACAACATACAAGGATATATGTACCACATAAGATATGAATAGATCTAGATATATATAGGAAATGAGAAAGAGAGTGGAATTAAATATAACATACAAGATATATGAGAGAATTAAGAGAATACTAAGAGAGATTATTATAATATAGATATATCTATATTAATTGATTAATGATTGTATACCACAAGATAGTATAATTGAGATATAATAAATTATATTATATATGTGATGAATGTGGATATTCTTATATTTCAATTTATTTACACTAAAATTTAAATACATGCACTAATCTATAGTCTATCACATGTGATTTAATCATTCTCGTATCCCTCACATTCATCACTATCACAATAGAATTTAAGGAGATAATTAACGGAGGGCTTGGGAGATGGAGTGCTCAAACATGGTGTAGAAGCAAGGGTGCTCCACTATTTGAGCTTCTGACTTGAGTGTCATATTCTAAACTCAATCTATCAAACATTAGGGTTATTATAGTGAAGGGTTTGATGGATTAATGACCCCTACACTAAAACTAAAACCTCTAAATTTTAATTTAGAGTATCTATAAAAGTGTTTGTTTACAAAAGGATAAGATGATGAAAAATATAAGAGTTTCAAGAAAGAGAGAAGAATGTGTTCAAAATAAAATGATACACATAATTTTTTTAACAATTAACCATCAGGAAAATTGAAGTGCTCAAAGAAGAGTGGGAAAATCCTACATTATTTAACAAGATACCACTAACTAATGAAGTATTAAAGAAATATATATATCTTTGAAAATGAAGCAACATTTTGAAGAGGTGACTCCCTTAGACCAAGAGTCATTCCCCATGTCATTTAAGAGAATGATTATTTTTGAGACTATATTTAGTGGATTTTATTAGACAAAGGAAGAAGCAAAGAAAACAAAATTTGTTGTGTTGTGCAAAGAATTATTTGGTAAGGAGTTATTTCATACAAAGTTTCCTAGGGATAAAGTTGGATTAAGAAATTTAGTAAAATATAGACAAATTTTTAAGTGTGTTATACAATCCAAGAGGTTTCAAGAAAGAGAGTCTAAAGGATCAACCTGATAGAAAATAATGGAAGCTAAGAAAGTGAAGGATCAATCTAATTGAACAATGAAAAACCATAGATTCCTATCACTAATAAAATAGGAAAAAACCATATTGAGCTACCAATATTTGGTAAAGACACCAAGGAAACTATTTCAAGCATATATTATCTTGGATTCTACATGGAGAAGGAATGGAGTGAGAGAGAACCAAACAAAGTTATATGATTTT
>VDFB02189165.1:0-21899 GCA_007258455.2 Sequoia sempervirens | reverse complement strand
CATAAAGATTCCACGCTACCACTTATTCGGTGGGGGGAAAGATATTACAATGCAAAACAATTCATTCGCTTTTCAGCAGGCATCCACTCAGCAGTGGGGATTCTCCACTTATTCAGTGGGTAAATTATGAAAGATACAATGTTAATTCCTCCACACTGGCGGTAAACCATCCAGGGTTTACAGTGTTTGCATTAAATCATAAAGTAATTGCAGAAATATAAATGACTGGACAATACTACTATTTCAGCCTTACAATGCAAGTTATGTGCAAGTAACAAAGTGTTTATTACAATGAATATGCCATAGAAATCTGCTCCAAACTTCTGCAAAGATTATGCTATATCTCTGATTACAAATGTGAGTTGAAAGACCAAGAAATATAGCATGAAAAGAGAAAATAACCCAGTCTGAAATAAAATGCCAACAAACTAGAATGCAGACCAACAACAAAGCAATCATCAAAATGCTTATTTCACTCTCAAAACTCCAACAAAGCACTCCAAACTAAGACCACAGCTCCCTAAGGACAGGGCGACCAACAAACAAAGTTTGAACAATGCAAAGGAGCCACCATAAAGAAAGCTTGAATCCCAATGAACTTCACAGAGATGGTACGGCCCTAGAATGAGGGCAACCTCTTCTAATAAAATGAAGACTTCACTAAAAAAATCTAAGAATTTGCAGTAAGGGTTGCCTAAAGCTTGGAATTGATATTAACAAATACCCATAAGCAAATAAAATCATACAAAGAGTTGTATTTGAAAATCTCCTTCAGCCATGATATAACCAGCGAACACAAAACTGAAAACTCTCACCAAAACTTCAACGATGAAGCTCAATACGCACTTATGAATGAAGCACACTCCCAATTGACCATCTAGGGAACCATAGTTTCAGGCCCGAAGAATGGTGTAAATTGCTAAGCTCCCCCTTAGCCGGGTTTTGAAATTAATCCAACAACATTTTGACAAGATAAACAATGGATGAAGAATGAGTGAGAAAAGGCCTGCTTTTATAGAACTTTGTGGTGACTGTTGGCTTTCCATCTTTCCTCTAAAAGGGATGCCCAAACCTCATGTGAGATAATTTAATTTTTAAAATATTCAATTCTCCCTCTTCCCTAGGCGTCCAAGTCTCAAAAGGACATTTTTAACATTTAAACTATTTAAAACCTTCTCAATGAGGTGTCCAAATCCCGAGTGGAATAATTAAACTTAGAAATATTAAATGTTTTCACCTCATGTGGCGTCCACCCTCAAGGGCTCCATTTTGAAAACAACTTAAGTCATTGTGCTAGGCCAAGGGGTCAAAATCACAATATAATAATTAAATGACTTAAATAAATCATTTCTTCAGAAATGCACCTCAGAAAGCCAAATACAAAAACACTCAACTGCCCTGCTTGAAGTAGAAAGCTCACTAAGCTGCTGCCAACCAGAATACTGCCAAAAATAGAACTTACTAAAAATAGTAAATTCTGAAAAGTTGCCCAATGCCTTTGAATGTCACATCATTGCGAAGCTCTTTGAAAACCTAGAAAGAATCCGCTATCCAAATTTTGCAAGTGTCAGATGGAATGCATGTCACATCATTACAAAGCTCTCCAAAACCAGAATGCCACGGACTCCACCAAAGGCAAGCGGTAGGCAATACAATCGCGTGTTTTCTTTTCATTATTCCTTTGAACATCTCACAGAGCATCTTACCTTACGAAAATGTCCAGTGAGCGATTAATGGGATACGCCGAAGCTGCACCTGCACCAAGTTTCGTTCCAACTCCAAGTTCGAATGTTGTCTTACCTCAATCGGACAACTTCGATGGCGACTCCGCAACGGGCTACTTTGAAAGTGAACCCGATTTTGAAGAACAAGAAGAAGATATTCGTCAGTACTCTCTTGCAGTTAATCCTGAGAATCATACGACTCCTGTGTTCACCAGAGCTCAACATCTGAGGGCACACAAAGAAGAGGAAGAAGAGAGGCTGAAGATATCAAAAGACAAAGATAAAGAAAAAGAAGTAGCTTCTACTTCAAATGTTAAGCCTTCTCAAGAGAACGTGAAAGCAGTTGCTGAAGATTCGTCTGCAGCAAATTTTGATATTGTAGATTCCTTGATGAAGAACAAAGTGCAGATTTCTCAGTTAGAATATCTCCAAGATCATCCAGAGCAAGTGGACCGACTTCTCAAGTTTGTGAAGAAAGGACCTGCCAAGCAGTCCACATTGCTCGAATCATCCGTTCCGGTGGAAGACAAGCCTAAGCCCTTCTATATTTCTCTATATATAGGGGGATATGTTGACGTGGTTTTTGAGACCGCACCAACACAGAATAAAGTCTCCCAACGGACGCTCTCTCCTCTCTTGAACAAAGTATTCGGGAAGAGTTAAGATTAAGTAGTGCAAGATCATGCTTTCAACCCAAGGTCTTGGCTTAATAGGCTCAGTTTGGCTCGATGTGATTTTGCTGGTATGTCAAGGGAACTTACACAATTGTTCGACAGTCAACAGCAGACAGCAGACTAAGGGTTTTCGCGTAATTCAAATGATTTGGCATGTGAGCACATGTTTCCTAATTCTAACCAGAAATGAACTGAATTTTAAAAGAGTGTAGGGCCTAAGGAGTTTATCTTGTATCTAAGGACGGGACGTGGGATCAATCTTGACAGACTTCGACCAGACTCTGCTCCGCCTCACGTTGGACAACTTACACAAAGTCGGTGCAATCTTCAAGGGAGTGACAAGAGGTTTTCAAATTATAACTCAATGTAATGTCCTGCTTAGCCTTCACTCTTCGCTGATTGGTAGCCTATTCCTGGTGTTGTCGGCCAGTCAAGCAAGCGTAATTAGGGTTTCGAATCGGTTGATGGGTTCTCTTGAAGATTCTCAGTATTTTGCTTGCTGGAGCTTGGGTGTTTGACTCGGATTCCTTCTGGGTTTTCAGAGGGCTTCGCAGTGGTATGTTTTTCTTGGCATTTTGAGCATCTTTAGGAATTTACTATTTTTAGTAAATTCTAATTTTAGCAGTGGTCCAGTCGGCATCAATCCAGTCAACTTTCCTCTTCTGGCAATTCATTGGGTAATTCTTATTTTGGCTTAAGGGGTTCATTTTGAAGATATAAGTTATTTTAAGTCAAAATGTTTTATTTTTAAAACACCCCTTGGCCTAGTGTTATAACTTAACAGTTGTTTTAAAGAAGGGGACTTTGAGGGGTATTCTCTCATGAAGGAAATATTTTAATATTTCTAAAGTTTATAATTGCTCAAAGGGAAAATGGATGCCTTTTTGAAGGAGATTATATTTTATTTAAAAAAGAGAAGTGATTAATATTTCACAAGGAAAGTACACCATTGGGAAGAAAGTGTTTGGGTCAAAGTTTAAACCTAAAAGCAGCTTGGGATTAGGGCGCACCTTCTAGAAAGCTCTTCGGAAGTTATAAATTGGAGCTCGGGGTCCTCATTTTGTTTATCTAATGAATTTGCAAAGTTAT
The DNA here is from genome assembly GCA_007258455.2 of Sequoia sempervirens. Classification (NCBI taxonomy): domain Eukaryota; kingdom Viridiplantae; phylum Streptophyta; class Pinopsida; order Cupressales; family Cupressaceae; genus Sequoia; species Sequoia sempervirens. The sequence goes on along the minus strand of VDFB02189165.1, from coordinate 18,412 downwards.
GCTGTCGGATTGGCTTTGGGATTGCTTCGAGGAATGTAAGCCTCCTAGCTTGGCTCTTCTTCTTGCTTGAAAGACAGCAACTAGTTGAGAGGTTTAGTTGTAGTTGGTTTCCTTTCATTGTAGTTGGTTCTTCTCACATTTTGTAGTTGAGTTATTGTATTTTCTATCAATTTTAGAGTTGCTGGTTTTGTATGGCTGTAGGTTGTTTTTACTCACAACTCAAGAAACATAAATAATATTGTTCTGGGTACTGTTCCAATCTATTTTCCTATGTAGGGCGACCATTTGTGCAAGTTTCCAGAATTTTATTTGAAGTCTATGAATTATCTAAAGTAAATCGCCCTTGCTTGCAGGCAATTTCACTTTGTAAGTGCTTTGGAAGCCGTGCAAAATAAATAGGGGTCTTTGTGAGAAGTTTTGTGATCCATCTTCATTGTCATCATCATTAGAATGTTTTGCATTTGATTTCACGTCAATAGGGTTAGAAATGAGTGAGATATGATCATTTTTGTGTGGTGCTAGGTTGCTGTTTTACCTTTTTAAAGTGCAGATCTGTCTTAAACTGAATATTCAGTTTGGTATTTGAGTGAAGTAAAGGGTCTTGGCATTCTTGTTAAGCAAGGAGAATCCTCTTAATTGATGTACGCTGTATTGTTCTAATTCTATGCTCTTGGCAGAAGATTTCTCTTCATATTGTAAGCTGAACAGTAGTACTGTCAGCCGTTCTCTAATCTTGCTTATCATGTTTTGTAACGATTACTATACATTCTCAAGTGCTTTGTAATTCTTTATATCTCCGCCCTATGGTAGCTCCATTCCCACTCCGGGTTTGAAAGCACATTCTGGGTGTTGAGTTTACTTTCAGCATTCCCGCTTATTTTCCTTAATTGCATTGTAATTCTTAGCATCTCCGTCATATGGTAGCTCCCATTCCATCTCGGATTGGAAAGCACATTCTTGACGTCGAGTTACTTCAGCTTATTAGTTGGTAGGGATCCTCTGACCATATGCTCGTCGTTCTCCGGCGCATTCTTGGTTAGAGTTACCTTCAGTTGCATTTGTTTAAGGCACTGACGATCCTCTTGCCATATGACAGCCTCTCTCGTGTTGAGATTGACTGCGCATTCTTGGCAACGAGTTATTTGTAATCTGCTGGTTTGAATTATCTAACCCTAACGGGTGCTCTCTGCATTGTTGTGTACTTGGAAAAATTGAAAAATTTGGCTCTAATATTTCACTAACATGTAAGCACCATCAGAACGACGCATACGAACACATGAATCACAATTGAAGTTAAGTTTGTAAAGTTTTCCAATTGACCACACAAGGCAAACTTACCGTCAGCAAGCCGCTAGTGGTATGGATGAAATGAAGTAGTCTCAATTAACACCACAAGTCCACAACTAACATCTACTTGCATGATAATGAAAACTATTTTACTTTAAGCTACTTGAAAGATGCTACGTGAATTGGAAGGAGGAAGAAGCCTCAACAACTATTCACAACAAAGAAGGATTCACCATCAATGAAAAATTCTTTTATTATGAATGCATACATGACAACTCCTTACAAAGTATCCAAAGGGAAGACTTTCCTTCCTTTTCAATCTACACTACTTTACTTTCTATTCTATCAACTTCTCTCTACTCCTCTAAGCTCTGCTTCTAATCTAATGGATTACAAATGAGGGGGACTCCCCCTTTATATAGCTAGCCAAGTCCCAAAAGACGGCTAGGGTTACAATCAATAGAGTGGCCAAAATCGCGCCACCTCAGCCCTAAACAAGATTTGCCCTAAAAACCGCCACAAAGGAGGGTGGGTAATAAATGCGCCATAATGTCCACCATCATCCTTCTAGAAGATTCCGTTTGTAGATGCGTTCACACCATTCTCGATCTTCTTCTTGACTTTTGTTCTTCAACTTCTTTGTCATTTGAGCTAACACTTAGCCATTTTTCGCAACTTTCTTCCTTTGAAATATCATCGTGCTTCGTCACTTCAAGTCATTGTGCTCTAGCCTCCACGCTCATCCTGCAAAACAAGGAGAGAAGCATTAGAACACTTCATAATGTAAACTTAACTTACTTACCAAGATTTCCGCGCTTTGACTTCCAAGAATTCACTTCTTCGCGTTCAAATTCCTCATGCCTTAGCCAAATTTTCAATCCATCCTCCTCAAGGGCTTATCATCTTGAGAGATTCATTTCCATTCGGCTGAGCCTGGATAACCTCGATTTTATTCATTTTGGCTCAGTAAACCATGCCTTCACGGCGGATTGAAGCAAATTCACTCAGTAGCTTTCTTTCAAATTCATCATCCTCGAGGATTTTACCTTTAAAACACATTTTCTTCTAATCTTTGCCTTAGAAATTTTTCTTTTCAATTTCCTTTTAGGAAATTCATCAAATCATGCCCACTCTGAAATTCATCACACAAACCTCGCAAGTCAGGGAAGACCTTAAAATCAACTCTCATCGATAAACTTCAATACCCAGAAGAAAATTTTCTCCAGAACGCATCGAACCCATGGGTGCACAACGAACGGGTTCATTTTATTTCTCTGAATTTTGAACCTTAGAAAATTATTTCCCTGTGAAATTTAAATCTATTTTTCACATCTGTGAATATCCTGTGTTGCTCTGACTTGGAAATTTTTTATATCAACCCGTGCAGCTGGCTTTCACTGACTTCTCCTCTGGCAATTATGATCACGCTTCAAGAAAAATTCCACCACCTTGGAGTCTAGGCGTATTTTCTAGAGGAAGAGAATACTTCACGCCTTGGAAAATTTTGATCACTTTGAAAATTTTGCCTTAGAAATTTTTTTATATCCAACTCGATCAACTTTGCCTGTGAAAATATCAACTTCACTTAGAAATTTTTTCATGAAGGCGCCTTAGCACATTTTATTCTCTAACACCACCTTGCATTTTACTCCACATTTGGAAAAATATTTTCGAAGCTCAAACGCCTTAGCAATATTTTCTTTTTTTCTCACTTAACATCTTAGGCGCCTATTTGAGGAAAATCACGCCTTAGCACTTTATTCCCAACACCTTTAACACATATCACTTCAGGCGCAAGTAGCACTTGGAGAAAAATAAAATAAAATAAAAGCGCCTAGCATACTTGGAAGAATTTAAAATTACGCCTTAGCACTTTTTCTTCACCACTTCACACACCTTAAAAAAAAAAATCTCTAACACTTTGCCATCTTGGGCGCATTTGGAGGGGTGAGGAGGACAAAAATCTTTGACCTTGTTGACTTGGTTCTAACTTAGGCGCATTTCAGCCTTGATGGAGGATAAACTTTTTTCAAGCGCCTTCATGTGACTCTTGGACTTCCAATTTTTGTCCTTACATGGCCCATTTTGGGCGCATTTTACCCATGCAGGAGGATGAACTCCTTTGACTCGTTGACTCTCTTCTTGGCTTATTTTTGCATGGGCGCATTTCACTAGTGGAGGAGGACAAGATGCTTTGACTTTGCTTTGACCATTTCTAGCTTGGGCGCATTTCTTGCCTTGAGGAGGATGAAACTTGAAGTATGGGCACATTTAGGCAAGGGTGAAGGATAAACTTCATGCCTTAGAAAAATTTTCATGCTATCAACTACCCTGTGGCATTCAAAAGACAAGATGCTTGACTTGAAGTATGGGCTTATCTGAAAAGGACAAGATGCTTTGACTTTGTTTTCTGACCCGTTTCTTGATATAAAACTTGAGCTTGAGGATCTTGAGACTTCACGACCGCAAATCGGGATTTGGGCTCTGGTTCCAGCTTGAAAGTTCCATTCTTTAATGGAATGTTCACAGAAGACCAATCCATTTGAATCTCTCCACCGAGGTCCTTGCAAAAGCTTCTGCTTAATAGCATCCCATAGCTTGCTGGAATGTCAGCTACGAGGATGGTCATCATGATTTTCTTTTCAGGACAAGCTGCCAACCTTACTTGAGCATTCTTTAATTGTCCGACTAACGGCACTGACTTGGACTCCAGTGAGTAACATTTGTCCCTTGTCTTGGTGCACGAAAGTCCTAAAGCGTTCATCACTTGCAAAGGCATGACATTGTCTGAAGCTCCGGAATCGATGATACAATTGCTCAAATGCCTATATGGAATATGCACAAAGACAAATACAGCAAGAAGATTGCACAGATGTGGATGAAGGAAAAACATAAGACATTGCCAAAGAACGTTGGGCTTGATGAAGTGCAGGATCAATTCCAGAGTGTTGTTCGCAGTTGCAGTCTAGTTGGTGGAAGGATAGGTCATATTTCGGTGATGTCGCTTGAAGTTCGAAAAGCCGCCAATGAGGTCGCAGGATTTCCGAAGATCTGGTCACAGCTTCGAAGATATTCTTAGAAAAAAAGCGTGTTTTGCCATTGAGGGCATAGGATGCAACGAACCGGGACACAGCTTTAATTCTCGCAGAATGGATGTGATGGAGCTTAAAGCAGCTTTCTTTCTAGAAGCTTTTCCGCTTCTATTCTTTGGAATGATCCTATCCATTCTTGAGAAGAGAGCATGAAAGATGTAATAGCTATAAAGTTTCCTCGCTTTTCCGCTTTCAGTTTTAGACATTCTCTTCTAGATTTAGTAATAAAGCTTGCTTGTCGAGCAAGCCCTAGATTGTGAAAGCAAGGAGGATTTTAGGGTTCCTACCCTCCCCGCTTCTTATAACAAGGTTTCGTTCTCATTTAATTTTTAATCATACAGAGAACAAACGTAATGAGCCTATTGTGCCTTCTATTTGTTACCTCAAGTATTGTCTAACTGTGTTGTGATAGCAAATTGTTGACCCTCTTTAGCCAACAAGGAGTTAATGTGATTGCTGTTTCTATTGTGTGAAGAGCAAGATTGCAAGCCTCCTTAGCTGCAATTTCTTGTTCTAGGCATGTTAGAAGTGAGCTTGTTCTAGAGATTTGAGTAATAAAATCACGAGCCTCCTTTGCCTTGATATAAAATCTCAAGTTTCCCTTATTTATGTTTTACTTTCATGATCTTGATTTCAACTCGCATTGAAGTGTGTAGGTGTTTGTTGAGAGATCATTCATTGAAGTATTCTGTCAGAAATCTACCTTGTTAATTTCTAGCTTCTCTCGCTCTGCATATTACTTGAGAGGTTAGGAACGTCTTTAGTTTAAGTTAGTCGTAGTTGAAGGTCTTAAAACAGAAAATCTCAGCTGCGGCGTTTGTGTTTAATAAACCTTGTGCTCTAAGCTGATCAAAAAGATAGGCAACTTAGTTTAGTTTACTTTCTTTCAAACACCATCAGCAAGAGGGAGCTTCCCCTCCTAATTTGAAGAGCAAATTTATCTCTGCATAACTGTCTCTCTGCTTAAATACGATTCCGTGAGGTGCTAATTTAAATGCCACCAAAGGCAAGCCAGCCATTAAATCCTCTCTTCCACTTATTTCGTGGGGGAAAAACAGTCCACACAACCACTTATTTTGTGGGGGAATTTACAAACAAGAAAGATGTTTATTTTAAAACTCAACCACTCAATTGTGGAAGTGTAACCAAATATAAATTGCAGCAATAAAATGAAATAGCCGTTAATACTACTAACTAGCTTTACAATGAATAGAAATAGCTACAAATAAGAAAGCTTCCAGAATCACACATTGGTTAGAGTAACACTTCCTCTAACATTTACAATGTAAAAAGATAAAGAAATGAAGCTCAACGAGCAAATTACAATTATTTAAAAAATCTGATTTAGAAACAGCATTAACAGAAAATCAGACCAGCAATGTCAAACCTCATAGAAATGGACGTAACTTTGTCAATTTAGCTTCGAAAGCTCTCAAACCATAGCCAATCAACAGCTAAGAGCTAGGCGTCCAACCTCTATTGAGAAAACGAGCCAAAAACAGAGAGAAACAACTGGCATGATTCCCAAGGCAGCCAAGAAGAAAGGTACGGCCTCCAAGAAGGGTCAACCTTCTCCCAAAAATCTGCAAACTTCCAGAATTTGTCGCCCTTCACAGTGAAACAGCATGGACGAATACCCATATTGAATTAAAAATCTGTGACGAAGCTATGAACAGAAAATAGCTTCATCCATGTCAAAACCAACAACTTAGAAACAGGCTATACATCAACAACTCGTTAGAATTATCAGAAAATGAAGCTCTGTTTGCACCTCTGAATGAAGCACAGTCTCATATCTCCACCTAGGAAGCCATAGTTTCAGGCCTGAAGGATGGATTGAATTTGCTAAGCTTCCCCTTAGCCAGGTTCTGGATTCAATCCAACAACATAACTTTGCTTTTCAAAACATAACATAATCAGCTCTTCACAAAACAACAATATATAAGTTTCAATTGAAAAATGAAACACTTCAAATTCCAAGAAGTTGAATCACTTCAACTTCCAAAAGGGATGCCACCTTTAAGCATTTACTTTTTGAAATAATAAAACATTATCCATCCTCCTTTAGGCGTCCAATTTCACTTTGCAATAATAAAGCATTTATTAAATCATTAAATGCTCACTTGACCCCTTAATATCCCCTCTTTAAAAACAACATGAAGTTATCACTCCTAGGTGTGGGGTACAACTGAAAAACATGAAGTTGACTAAGTATAAAAGTTAGTCCATGGAGATAACCAAAACCAAAGCCAAAATTGAAACTAAAGGATAGCAAGATGACTTGAGTTGAATCAGCCGATGATGCCATCGCTAAATTTAGACCTACTATAAATAGCCAACCGCTATAAATAGTAAATCACATCAAAACAACAAAACTAAATCAACAACCGAATCACAGATGATAATGAAATGATAGACTTGCTAAAATAGCAAACTGCTATAAATAGTAAGTTTGCAAAACCTCATCTGTACGCCAACTGAGTAGTAAACAAAACTTACTAAAAATAGTAAGTGTTTCCAAATATCATTTGAGCACAAACCGAGCAACCATCATGACTTGCTATAAATAGTAAGTGCTCGGAAAGGATGTCAGAATTAGATGCATGTCACATCACCCTGGAGGTCTCTAAAAACCCAGAAAAACGTAGAAACCTTTTACATGCAAACCCTCGAAAAAGCATCTGAAAGAGGAAACCCTAATTTTCTGCTTCAGCTTAGCCTACGGATTTCCGGAAATAGGCTAAATCCAATTGAAGAGTGTAGGGCTAAAATGGGGACATTACATACCTCTTCTCTTAACAACCAAGACTTGCCAACTAGATGGGGCAATCCTAAAGATTGTGATCCACTACCTGTTGGGTTTATTGCTATTTTTTGGTTAAATTTATTTCTCAGTCTATAGTTAACCCACATTTGAAAACTTTGTTATGATTTTATTGTATATTTTTGACTAGCCTTGACTTCAAAGTGTAATTCTCTTCCACCCAAATACAAAGTCCAATGTGGCAGCGGTGTTGGTGTTTTGTAGGGGCAATATGCCTCTGTTGGGATTATTTTAATGCTCTTGCAAGTACGCGAAGGGTTCAGGCTGCCCTCTAGTGTGGTGGGGTCTACAAGGATGATGCACACTGGTGCGCGGGGGGTTTTCAATCGCTGATGTGGCTTTTCACCAAAGTTTGTGCCTTCATGGAGGGTGTTTTGTGTAAGAGACCAGGTGTCTCTCAACCCGACTGCTGACTGATAATGCAAGTTTTTGTTTGTTTTCTTTGTTTTTTTTATTTTATTGTGGTTTTTTCTAATAAAGAGAATGGTGCGATTTTTGCAAATAAATGCTTCTAAAATCTTAATAAATACAGGAAAGCAAATACTGAAGCAAATAAGACTTCTGAATCGATAGCACAGGGACTTATTATTCTTTCTAGCTGATTACAATGATGAATCTCTAACATGCAGACAAAAAGGCAAAGCAAAATGTAATATTTAAAAATCTGATTGCAGCCGCTTGTAGGAAGCATGTAATGGTACGGCCAAACCCAAAGACAGTCTTTCCCCAACAAATTTGGATTGCAGATGCTACTAGAGACCTAGGCGCCCAAGCTGGAGAAGTCAGAATGCAAAAAGGCAAAGGCGATTTGCCTGTGATGAGAAGTACGGCGCTAAACCAACAATAAATAAATCCGTACCACCTTGGGAAATGTGCCAGATGTATAACTAAATCAGCCGCTCAAGGATATCTCTCTTCCCGGACGAATATTGATCAAACCCTGAATAATAACTTCACAATAAGCTCTGTAATAACTTCTGAATGAAGCTATTCAACTGATAGGCAATAAATCAGCTGATATTTCACAGCCTCGGAACTGCAATACACTGAAGATGGCCCGTTCTCCAATGTAGTAGAAAGCTAAAATCCTTGGCTTCGTTCTCTGTAGAAGAATCTGGCTAAAATCGATTCTCATATGCATAATGATGAATTCCTCTCAAAAGAAAACTTATATCTCCACAAGTAGGTCGATTTCCTTCAAAAAGCATCATTTTAAATAAACTTGAATTTCACTTTTAATTTTCCAATAGTCTGGGCGCCCAATTAATTATAATAATTAATTGAGACATGGCCCCTTCTTCATGATGGTCGACCCCTTCGTTAAGTCACTTAAGTTATAACATAAATTTACATTATAACTTTATAATATAAGCTTCAATTAAATTAATATTTATTTTGGCAAATAAATATTAATATCTCCCTCAATATAAGTCCAAATGACAAGCCGTCTGAAGCCGGATGATAAGTGACTGAATCTGCATATGACCAAACCATACTGCTAAAAATAGCAAGGGTGCTCCGCTGAGTGTCTCTACTTACTAAAAATAGTAAGTCAAGCAAATGATGTCCAAAAGACCTCGAACGAAAGCCAAACTAAATAATTCTGACAACTGAAGCCAAGCCATGCCTCAACAAGACCCTCTATCCTCCATATTAGCCTACGAGGGCCACATAATAGGCTAATTTCAAGTACAGAGAGATGTCAACTGGAAGGGGACATTACAGCCCGCTTCTCCCGAATTGCTTTTTGTCCTCAAGCACCAACTTAGATGCTTTGAAAATTCTCACTCTCCGGTAATGAAGTATCCTCCATCGCAATCTCCACTTCACTAGATATTCTCGATGGTCCTCCTCAAGGTAGCTGTTCTCCTTATACCCGTGATAGACCCGTGTACTCAAAATCACATCATCTAAGGGAGGCAATACCGCTGAAGGTACCACACGATGTCCTAACGCCTTCTTGAGGCGTGACACATGAAAAACATTGTGGACCTTACTATCCGCTAGAAGCTCTAGCTCATAAGCCACCTCTCCAACACGCCTGACAATCCTGAAAGGACCATAGTACCGTGGCTTGAGCTTCTCTGATCCACTCTTCCTGAGAGTAGACTATCGGTAGGGCTACAGCATGAGATATACCATGTCTCCCACCTCAAAAGATCTCTTTGTCCTCTTTTGATCTGCATACTGCTTCTATTGATTTTGTGCCTTAGCAATATTCTCCTTAAGAGCCCTCATAATGTCTTGGCTCTCTTGCAATAAGTCTCCAGCACTAGGCACTCTACTATCACTCAATAGCAAATCAAGAAAACTAGGCGCCTCATACCCATACAACGCCATGAATGGGGACATCTGAATGGTCATGTGGTAAGTGGTATTGTAACAATACTCACATAAGTATATCCACTTAACCCACGCCTTTTGCTGCCCTGCTCTGTAATTCCTGAGGTAGCCTTCCACCCATTTGTTCACTATCTTCATTTGACCATCGGTCTACGGGTGGTAACTGGTGCTCGGTGTAAGCTCGGTCCCACAAAGTCTGAACACCTCCTGCCAGAAGTGACTCAGGAACCGACTATCCTTGTCGCTAACTATGCTCTGAGGCAACCCATGTAATCTGAAAACCTCACGGAAAAATACCTCTGCTACCTGCGTAGCTGTGTAAGTAGTGGTGATCGGAAAGAAGTGGGCATACTTCGTCAGCCGATCCACAACTACATATATGCAATCACGTCCTTGAGCTTTCGGCAAGCCCGTAATAAAATCCATCGACAGGCATTCCCACTTCCTATAAGGAATCGAAAGTGGCTGCAACAACCCTGCCGGATATGTGTTCTCCTGCTTGTTCTGCTGACAAACAGGGCACTCGCGCACATACTGAAGAACATCTACCTTAAGACCCTTCCATGTAAATCTCTCCTGAACCTGTCTGTATGTCTTAAAGTACCCGGGATGCCCTACTGTAGGTACATCATGGAAAGCTCGCAGAATGGTGTTCTTCATCTCTGACCCTGGAATCAAGAAAATCTTGTTCTTGTAAATGATCAAGTCATTTACAAGTGTGTACCTGGTGTCCACAATAGATCCCTCAACAATACCAGATGCCCATGTATCCTTGGCATATTCTGCCACAATCAGGTGCCTCCAATCCTCTGCAATCTGTACCATAGAACTCAGATGAGGCCGGCGTGAAAGAGCGTCAACAACAACATTCTGTGTACCTTTGATATAGGTGATGTCAAAGTCATATGCTTGTAACTTACCCACTTTTGCTGACGGTCATTCAAATCTCGCTGTCCTAGGAAATGCCTCAAGCTATTATGATCAGTTTTAATACAAAACTTACTGCCCACTGAATATTGCCTGAATTTGGCCAAGGCATGCATTATGGCCAACATTTCCTTATCATATATACTTGTTGTGACCTTTTCACACATCTCCCCATTCAAAATGGGGACCCCTAATTTTTGCTTCATTCTCGTCTTTGGCTTTGGTTTTCTCTCTCTCTCTCTCTCTCTCTTCGTCTCTTTCTCGCTATTCGCTTCGGGATGTGCCCTCGTCTGGTGAGCTTTTAAACGGAAATTTTGGCCAGTCCGGAGAATTAGGCTTGTTTCTTCCGTCAATCTAAGGTCAAATGGCTAATAAACTGAAATTGGTAGACTAAAACATTGCCGCTTATGATGCTTCAGCGTGTTCCCAGCCTTAAATTTCATCAATTCGGGCAACTTACTATTTTTAGTAAGTGTTCAATTCAGCATGCTTTTTAGCATTTTTGAAGTTTTAACAATCACACCGCATCCGTATCACATCAGCTTCGTCTCAGAAATTTTGGAGTTAAACGACAACCGGCTCATTATTTTAGCAAGTTCAACTTCCTGCAAATTTTAGGTTATATGTAGAATTTTCACGCATAACCGAGATTCTTTCCAGTTTTCAAAACCTACGCAACAAAATGCAAAATGAGCCAATGACTTCATAATTCAGCCTTCAAAGGCCATTTTTAGGCTGGTAATGTTGAGATTTTCGGTAGTAATGTCTGTTATTATTCTTGTGGCTTTCGAGACCTTCGGTGAACGGTGTAACATGCAAACCGTGGTCTAACTTTTTCGCATCCACCTTCGAGTTATTTTTAGGGTTTGCATGTCAGGGTTTTCTTTGCATGTTTGATGATTCTTTATGGGTTTTTCAAGAGCTATGCAGTGATGTGACATGCAAAGCAAAATGATCACTTTTCAGGGACTTACTATTTTTAGCAGGTCCATTCCGGTAGCTGCCCAGTGCATCAAGATCACAAACAGGAAGTAGTGCAACAACAATGGGGTCAAAACGGTGAGTCATTTGATATACATGCAAGCTTCAAATTAGGTTTCTAGCTTCAAACCCAAAATGATGTAAAAGTCAGAAATTTTCAAAACTCAAAAGATTCCATCAAGGCTCAAAGATCTTTCAAGCTATCCACCGGTAAAATTTGAAGGCAATCGAAGCACTTACTATTTATAGTAAGGCGTTCCAAAAACTGGCTAAAAATAGTAAATCAGCGTCAAGCACCAATGTGAACAGGCAGGTCATCTAATGAGGAGCACCTCATTCGAATTTCGTCAAACCTGAGTTGTGGAGGTCTCAGAAACAGGCAGTTGCTATAAATAGTAAACCACCTTCATAAATGTGCTATTTTTAGCAGGTCAGCTCAGGATGGCAGTGTGAACAGGCTAAGTAGGTCATGAGGATCCTGTGCTTAAAATTTCAAATCGATCCGAGCTTCAGAGATATGAAAATCAGAGGACTTACTATAAATAGCATGGCATGGACAAACAGGCAGAAGCAGATGAAAATTTCTAAGTGTTGAAATTCATCCACCTCCACCTTGGAAATACGCCCACCTCAACTGGAAAGCAAGAAAATTTTCCAAGGCATGAAGATATCCTGCTGGACATGTCAAATGCGCCCAACTTGCCTTGTGGTGGTTATGAAAATTCAAAGTGTTGAAGATATCCTGCAAGTACCTCCAAATGCGCCCTCTTCACAAGCATGAGATAAAAAAATTTCTAAGGCATAAGTCTCGTCATGCAGGTACCCCTATATGCGCCCAAAAAAGGATGAAGGTGTTGGAAATTATCTAAGGTTTGAACAATATCCACCTTGACCCTCCATATGTGCCCATCCTTCACCCCATGCTGAATGCGCCCATGAAGCTATACTCATCCTCCACTACATGCAAAATGCGCCCATACTCAAAGAGAAGTCAAAGAGGGGTCAAAGGCGTCAATGTGAAATCCTCCACCCTATGCCAAATGCGCCCATCCTCCTCAAGGTAGGAAATGCGCCCAAGTTTAAAAAGAAGTCAAAGAGGGGTCAAAGACGTTGAGAGGTTAATCCTTCACCATGTTTGAAATGCGCCCATCCTCTTGAACATGTGATATGCGCCCATGCAAGCTAAGAAGAAGACAAAAGAGTTGACTTCCACCTCTACCCTTTGAATGCGCCCAAGATGGAAATGAGGTGGAATAAAAGTTGAAGTCCCTCATCACATGCCAAATGCGCCTATGCAAGGTTGGTGGATGAGAGAATATTTTAAGACGTGATGACTTATGCCAAGCATTGAAGTTAATTCCTCCTTGGTACCTTGAATGCACCCATGTTAGAGATGAAATGGAAGTTGAATATGCTAGGCGTTGAAATAAAATATCCTCCACAAGGTGCTAAATGCGCCCAAGGTGCATAAGGTTTAAAATATTCTAAGGCATTGGAAATATTAAGTCCTCTTCAATAGGCTATATGCGCCATGAGGTGATATGAGTGAAAATATGTTGGGCGTTGAAATTAAAAATATCCTTCATGACATGCTAGATGCGCTCAAGGCATTAGAGAAAATTATCTAAGTGAGTTGATAAAAAAATTTCTTCACAGGCAAACTGATTGATTTTAATTTAAAATTTTCTAAGGCACAATATTTCACCCTCTAGGAAAATTACGCCCAAGTCTGATGGAGATGTGAAATTTTTCAGAAGCATGAGTAAAATTGCCAGAGAAGAAGTCAGAGGATGCCAACTTCATAGGGTTGATTAGAAATTTCAAGTCAGAGCAAGAAAATACTCACAAGGATGAAGAACTGGATTAAATTTGTTGAAAATGATTTTTCTAAGGTTTAAAAATTTAAAAATTAAACGTACCCCTTCGTTATAGACCCATGAATTCGACACGTTCTGAAGGAAATTTTCTTCTGGGTATTGAAGATCTTCGACAAGGAATGGATTTTAGTGTCTTCCACACTTTGCCAAGGCTTTTAAGATGGAGAATTTGATTGGCACTTGAATTATGAAATTTTCCTAAGGAAAATTTAAATTTTTCTTAGGCAAAGTGAATAAAATGTGTTTTCAAGAATAAAATGCTTCAGATGATGAACTTGAAATGGATTGCCTAGATGAATTTGATCGAATTTTTCGTGAGATGAATTTGATCGAATTTTTCGTGAGATGAATTTTCAAGAGTCAGGGATGAATAAAAAATTAAACGTCAGAGCTTCAGCCGATGAATTAAATTTCTTAAAGAGTGGATTTGAAGTGAATTTTTTCAAAATGAATTCAAATGCCAAGTACGCCAGTCAAGATGATTCTTCTGGAATTCTAGAAGGTCAAGATTCCAGACGCCAGATGACAAGTGTTGAAATTGCCAGAGGGAGGGAAATTCGAATTCCTGTTGTGAAGTAGTGGAAATTTATTACATTAGCTAAACTTGGCTCCCTTCTAGAATTTGACTTGCCTATATGAGCTGAAAGTTTATTCATTTTTTCTTCACCAGCTAAAGAAGTTTGATTTTAGCTCTGAAGTTGAGATTGCAGAAGAAAGTTTGTGGCTGAGTTGAGTTGTTGAAAAGATTCGATTTGAAGAAGATTGTTTGAAGCTAAACATTGAGAAGTGAGAATTTAAAAAGTCTAAGTGCTGAAGCAAAGTTGGACGATTTTCTCAAAGTGTGAAGTTGTTGCAGCCAACTTAGAAAATTTGCTAAGAGTTGAAGTTGTTGAAGCTTGCTTAAAAACTTTCTAAGTGTTGAAAGTTCGAAATTGTTAGAGGAGAAGTTGAGGTTTACAAATGAAATAAAATGTTGCAACTTCTCAAATTCTTAAAGTCGACTAGCGGCCCCATGTTATTTTATTATTTTTCTAAGTTAATTGTTCATGGTTGTTTATTATTTTGCATGATGGCTGAAGTAAGAGCAACTGGCAGAGACAATAATGTTGCATCTAGGCAGGCTGTTATCAAGAAGCTGAGCAAGCCTTTCCTGCCCGAGTCTAAGTTCACTTCGAAGTTGAGCAAGCTGGCTGATACGAATTTAGGATCTTTCAACATGGAGACCTTCAAAAGTCGAATTATGGGAGTTGGCAATCACCGTCCTTTGATCACTTCGCACAATATTGTTCGAAGTGGATTATTTGCAGCTGTTGGTTTCCCGCCAGCTATTCAGTGCCTGGAGTTGATGATGGAATGTGCTAATTGCTATGAGCCTGATCACAGGTCTATTGTCTCACCAGATGGTCAAGTATTTGCCAACCTCACTCCTGCAGCTATCGGCAAAGCTTTTGGAATCCCAGCGCACGAGAGGATGATTTACAAAACAAGAGAGCGTGTTGAACGAATGTATGCTTCTACATTCGAGAGATGTGTTGACATGATCAACGCTCGCTGGATGAACAAGCCTAAGCCCTCTCGTACAAAGTTGTCGAAGCAGATTATATCAGATGATTTGAAGCAGGAGTATTGTGACCTAATCATGATGCTAAGTAGAGTTGGAGGCTGCCCTCAAGCATTTATTTTTGAGCCATGGATGTTCTATTACATCAACCTTGTGCTGGAAGGAAGGAGCACATCAACTAGGCTGTGATGATTAGTGACAACTTGCATGAGTAGCTCCTGAGTTTGAGGAGGACGAAGACATTCTACATGGGCTCCTACATTATTTACATGTTGGCTCGTATGACGAAGTATAGAGGAATTTCATACAAGGAGCCAATTGGTTGCGGCTCTCATCAGTTCAGAATTTATGAGGCTTGTCCGCAGTTGCACCTGACGAGCACCTCCCATTACAAGCGTGTCAATGATGCCTTTACCATGCACATCACGAGATCACTTCAGCAGCGGATTCATCATAGGATCTCGAGGGAAGCTCAGGGGTTGATTGAAAGGTATGGGTGCTAGTTTGTTCAGTTTCTGAAATTTTCTTACATTAGGCTGCAAGGGTTTTCTTTGTACCCATATAGATTGCCTAAGTACCCAACCAATAGAATCTTGATGTTAGAGATATCTAGGCAACTTGTTGCCTATGATAAGATTCAGTAAAGAAAGAAGAAGGGAGGAATTGACTTCCCGATTGTCATGGGGAATTCAGACGAGGTGTGTCCTTCACTTCAGGCAGCCAGAGAAGCTGAAAATGAGCTTCAGTTCTTTCATTTTTCTTATCACACCAGCAGACAGCATTATGACCCACACAACAATATCAGATGGATACTATCAGAAGAGTTCAAGCATAAGGCAAATATTGACGATTCTGGGTTGGTGTATCGAGAGGCTGAAGTCCGGAAAAGAGAGTGTTCTCAAGGCTTCGTTGAGCATGATGGGAGTGTGAAATTATTCCGTACCAGACCAGGTGGATGAGGAGATGAAGCGTTCTCCATCAGATTATGAGGCGAGAGACACACCACTTCCACCACCAGATTGGTCGGAGCCGAGATAGCTGATTTGGATACACTTTGTATTCCAGTCATGACTTTCTGAGCATGGGTTGAGAGGCATGTGAGCAGATTGAAGAGTAGGTCAATTCCTTTGACTTACAACTTGATGGGAGATCATAGGACACCCACTACCGGCAAGAAGAAACAATTACTCGAGGTCCAGAATCTCGAAGGAAGGAGCTAGTTTCGGAGGCTGTTAAGAGAGACTTCGAGAGTTGTGATTGAGTCGCCTAGGCCATTGGAGACACGTTCTCCAAGTATCAGAGAGTTTCTCTATTTGCTGATCAGAGAAATGTATTGAATCAGAAGGCAGGAGGTACATGAGAAAATCAGCCACCGAAGAGAATCAATTGGCCAAAGTGTTAATGCCCACTAGAGATGATCAGCAGGAGGAAGATGAGGAGACTGCTACTGATACACACTTCCAGCATGAGTTAGAGGCGGCTCTAGAGGATGATGCAGTCTTCAGGAGATACTTAGCCATTAGAGGCCGATGAGCCTCGCCAGAATGAAATTGAAGTTGAACAAGTCCGTGAAGTAGAAGCTAGAGAGGAGCAGCCGTTTGTTATACAACAGGTTGTACCTGATTGGCTTAGAGATAGAATGAGAAGGAGCCCCAGTGAAGAGGTTGATACAGTAGTAGAGATGGAGGAGTTTTTGCGTAGGATCAGTGTAATGTCCCCTTCTCAAGCGTGATGAATTGGAGTTAGTTGGCCTATTCGAGACCAAGTGGCTACTTAGAGGTAAAATTAGGGTTTCCGTTTTGGAGGTTGTTGTTGCTCCCGAAATTTGGGAGATTGACTTGCGGATTCTTTACGGGTTTTCCAGAGAGCTTTTCGCGATATGACTTGCAGTGCAATCCGAGCATCTTCTGGAATTTACTATTTTTAGTAAATTCTATTTTTGGCAGTGGACAGGTTGGCTTCAATTATGTTGGCTTCCCTCAGCTGTCAGTTCAGTTGGTATGATTGATTTTGGCCTTTGATGCATTTTCTGGAGAGATAAGTAATTTTAATCAGAAAAATGTTATAATTTAATATTGGGACCCCTTGGCCTAATGAGACAACTTTAAGTTGTTTTTAAAAGAGGGACTTTTGAGGGTGCTTATTTCATTAAGAAACATTTGATGTTTCTAAGGTAAAAAATGCTCAAGGAGAAAGGTACGCCAACTTTGGAGAGCTTGTTATTTTATTCAAAAATGATTTATATCTTTCTTGAATTGGGACGCCACCTTGATGCTTGGTCAATGGTCAAGTCAAACCCTAAAAGCATCTTGGGGATTGGGCGCACCTTCTGGAAGCTTTTGGAGGTGTCTTCTCAAAGTTATAAAAAGGAGCCTTGGGTCTTCATTTGATATCTCATGTCTTCAGTATTGTTATGCTGCCGAAATGGTGCTGGAATTGCTTTGAGGAATGAATGCCTCCTAGCCTTGGCTCGACTTCTTGCTTGAAAGATAGCAACTAGTGGAGATGTTAGATGATAGTTGAGTGGATTTGTAGTGAGTTTTGGCATTGTAGTGGTGATTCTGCATTTTGTAGTGTTTTCTTGCATTCTAGTTGATTTTCTGGAGTTGCTGATTATCTTGGCTGAATGTGAGTTTCATTCTCCTTCTGGGTATTGTCTCATTGCATTTCTTTGACAAGGGTGACCTTATTAGACAAGTTTTAGATTTTATGATAAAGAATTGAATTTTATGGAAAGAAATCGCCCCACTAAAGGCCGTACCATTTGGGTTCTCTTGAAGTTTGTGCAAAAAATAAATATCAGCTTTTGGGTCAATTTTATGGTTCACTCTTGGGCACCTTCATCCTAGGAGCACTTTGCATTAGGTCTTATGCATTTTGGGTGAGTATTGAGGGAGTAGTGAGCAATTTAGTGGTTTCTTGTGTTGCTGATTAAGCATTTTAAGTGCAGGTCTGTCACAAATCAGAATATTAAGATTGGTCTTTTGAGAGGAGTTATTGGTCTTGGTATTCTTGTTAAGCAAGGGAGAGTCTTCTATATTGTTGCAGCGCTACTTATCTCTAATCTTGTGCTCTTGGCAGGCATTCTCTATTATATTGTAAGCTGAACAGTAGTACTGTCAGCATCTTCTAATCTTTCTCTTCATGCTTTGTACCTGCTGAATAAGTGGAAGAGGCTGGCTTGCCGCCTATTTACATTTTGAATTGCATTGTAGTTCTTAGCATCTCACGCCATATGGTAGCTCCATTCCCACTATGGTTGGAAAGCCATCCTTGGCGTCGAGTTTACTTTCAGCATTTGTAGTTGGTAGGGATCTCTGACCATATGTTAAGCCCACCTTGGACACATTCTTGGTTAGAGTTACTTTCGGTTCAGCAATGCATTAAGATCCTCTGACAATGCATTAAGATCCTCTAACCATATGCTCCTGACTTGCCCGTCTCGGGATCACAGTGTACATTCTTGGTTAGAGGTTACTTCGTTGGGTTTCCAACTAACCTTAATGGGTGCATGTTGTTT
>VDFB02189164.1:0-20018 GCA_007258455.2 Sequoia sempervirens | reverse complement strand
CGGTTTTCACTCCTCTCCTCTCTTTCTCTCAACTGCTACACTGCAAATGACCAAGGTAATTTTCAAAATTACCTTTTTAACCCCCTCCTCCCAAAAGGTATTTTTACCTTTTATTTAACTTTTTATTCCTCCAACTAATCCCAAACTTCCCGAGGCTGCCATTTGCAAACCGTGCGTCGGATCACCTCCATTCAAAAACCAAAATTGCTTAATTTTTTGAATTCTATCCGATGATTTCCTTCCTTTCTTCCTATCGAGAGGTCATCCAGGGACCCCCTTTTCCTTCTCCAATCGCCCTCTTAAGGGGGCATAACCTCTTACCATTCCTCTATTCATTCGGCCCACTCATTGGGGCATCGTTAACCTTCTCCATGCTAGGGGCATCACCATCTGTCACCTTTTGTCTCATTCACATTTTATTTTTCTTCGAAACACTGTTATCCTAACAATATTTCGAAGAGGGGCAAAATGTAGACATCTAAATTTAATCACTTTCATATGATTAAATTTACTACCTTTCCGTCTATCGTGTCAATATTAATTTATTAAAGTAATATTACACCTTTTGTCTCGTATCGGTAAAGTATGCAATTTAATAATTAATACTTTATTTTCCACCTTATTCCTCTCTAAATTAAATAAATACACTAATTTATTTAATTTAGTCATTTTCTCCTTTTGATTTAAAATCAATTTAAAATTCCTCACTTTGTCTCTCCTTGTCACATCCTCCATAACCTTGCCCTAATCTGAATTAATTTAATTAATTCATAATTATGATGTGCATCCTCTTAATCAGAGATTAATGTCACATCCTCCTACATTTGCCACTTGCCTCTAATCTCCCATTAATTAGCCTAATCAAATATTTGCACAACCTTAACCAAGGTCATTAGCCTTTTTTAGGACCACTTTTTAGTCAATTCTTCCATTTTTCCTTTTTGAGTATTGACTCTCCTTCCTATAAAAATTTTTAATTCTCATTTACTTATCCCATGTCTCTCTCCTTCCCATGTGAATTTTTAATTCACATTTTTGTCTTTCCAAGGCTTCTAAAACCTTGGACTTGTCACAATCTCCATATGTGACCAAGTCCGACCTTTTTAGAGCCCACCTTTTATCCTCTAGATCCTCCTAAGAATGTGAATTAATTCACATTTATATCCCCAACCACCTTTCCTTTTCCCATGTAGATTTTTGAGGAATTCCAAAATTCTTCAAATGTCTCTTTCACTCCCACTTAGGGACAAGAAATCTCTTTTTGTGGAAATCTCCTCACTCCCCAAGGTGCATGTCCTTTTTCCACCTCATGTACCTCCTTGACAACTCATTTCCATCTCATTTACCCTTTTTCCACTTCATCCTCCACATGTCAAGATGTGAGGGCTTGTGGGTTCTCAACCCACCATAGCCCTTCATCTTGGCCTTGTTGGAGCAATATTGACCATTGAATTCTCTAGATAATTCAAATTCTCATATAAATACCCCCTCCTTAAGGGAATTTTCAACACTTTTTTGAATTTTTATAACTACATATTGCTAATTTACATCCTTAATCCTTTGCCATCATTTAGCCATCTCTCTTAATCACATTGCACATTCAATCTTGCATTTAGTCATTCAAGCAATCATCTAAGGAGCACACAAATCATTCCAAGCAAGGGCCAATCAAGGAGAAATCAACAAGGAAGGTGAAATCGTTTGTGTCTTATTTTGTCCATTTTCTTTATTGTTTATCACTCTTTTGACTAATCTTGAGGTGTCCTTGGTCTTTTATCACTTGCATTTCTTAGTTATTTTGCATATTAGAGAAGGATAAATTCCAAGGTATACAAGTATATTTTTTGTTATTATCATTTTACATTCTTAGATTATCTTGCATTCCCATTCACCCTTCCTTTGTGGTACTTGCATGATTGTTTGGTACCCCATTGATAATACTTTAGTGAGAAGAAGTTCTAGACTCATGGCATCCCACGATATCAATTTCATTGTGGACCTTGGGATCTCACGAGCTCCTACTTTGTGTATGGACAATGGTGTACTAGGCCCTAACAATACCACTTCCATGTCTTCCCCTTTCTATCCTATGCATGTTGACAATCAAAACAAGTGTCTCCTGCAAGAAAAGGTTATTAACATTCATGAGGATTTTTCACATTTACAACAAGACTTGTCACTTGAAAACATTTCCACCACTACCATACCCACTATTGAGAACCTTTATGTCTTAATTGAAAGTGATGATGGCTTTCAAGTGCTAAAACAAATAGCTAAAATTTATAATAAACACGCCTCTTCCAATACTCCATCAACAAACACTCCTGTCACCCAAGGAGCATCTCAAGCTCCTCCTCCTTCAACCATAGCTTCCATACCAACTTACACTAATTTGAAATTCCATACAACTCTACATCAATCCAATTATTTCACTACTTCTTTCCCTATTTTCACTAGCATTCCTACTCCTTTTGTGGCATTGCAACTTCCTTCCACCACTTTCACATCCCTTACTATTCCTTCCATTTTCCCTAATATCAGCTACACTCCATCACCATTTTCACTTCCATCTCAACCCCATTATCTTGATCCCTTCATTTAACACTATTTCATCCATGCAACACCAACTTGCCACCATTAGTCAAGATCAAACTACTCCAACCACTTATCTTGTTCATAGCAGCCCATTATCATTAGAAATCTTACGTACCTCAATGCCACAAGGAATATAAATTCCAAGGTTTTAAAAATATGGAGGAAAAGGAGATCCTATAAACCATTTCAATGCTTTTATTGCCTTGTATTGTGATTTTTTCTTTGACGATAAACTTTTGGCAAAGCTTTTTCCAAGGACCTTGAAAGATATTGCCTTAGAATGGTTTTCCAATTTACCTAATCATTCCATCCATTCATTTAATGAACTGGTGGAAGATTTCATTAATCACTTTCAAGTGCACATGACACCTATAAGGAAAATGGCAGACCTTATGCAATGTAGAAAAAACACAGATGAAAAAGTGACAGATTTCATCTCCTGATAGAAGTCCTTATATGGTCAAGTTGATGTCCAGATTCCATATGCACATTTGCAGAAGATGTTTATTGAGAATTTGCACACCAACCTCCAAGATAAAATTACCATGATGAAATTCCCTTCATTCATGCATTTGTGCACAACCTTATGTGATTATCAAAATTTGGTTTCAAGTCATGAATCAAAATCCACTTCTAACCAAGTTGACAAACTTGAACATAACAATCCACACCGAAACAACACACAAAATTTCTACAAACCTAACCAAGGTTTCTTACAATTTAGTTCACCTCCTTCACCCCAACCACAACCAACTTCACAAGTTCAAAATTCAATGGGGTAAAAGCACAAATTTGTGTCACACTTTATAAAGGAAATGACCAACACTGATCTAATTTTTAAACTTGAATCACTAAAAAATGGCATATATGTTTTGAATTTTGAAATGATGTAAACTAGTAAAATATGTATTTTTTACTATATTTTATGGTTTTTTTTTTTTTTTAAATAAAAAAATATTTTAAACTAGATTTTAATAAAGTAACACTATAATTTAGTTGTTGATAAAATGCTAAAAAATGAAGTTGCATGGGATGTCAAACTTTTTATAGTAATTTTTTTTTTCTTTCAATTTTTTTGTGTACATTTATAACTTGAAACTTTAGTGCATGGATATTTTCTTTTCCAATTTTGATAAATATATGTTTTTAAATAAATATTAAAATGTGTATGAATCAAAAACTAGTTTCCATCAGACATCAACTTTCATATTAAATATTTATCAAAAATGGAAAAAAAAATACCATCCTGAAATAGATTTTTTTATCTAGTGCATCATATTTTTTTATAAATTTTAATATTTTTCCTTGGCATGGTAATCAACCTAATATTTTGTACTGATAACCTATTTTTATTAAAAATTAAAAATAAAATACAAATAATAATTAAACTATCAAAATAAATATATTCTTGAAAACTACACTTGTGGATCTACAAAAGGGTATTTTTATATATTTTTTTAAATGTAATTTACATTAGTAGAAGTTATTGAAACTTCAAGTTTTTCAAATAATTTTATTTTTTTGGTAAATTGGATTCAAAGTGGTGCTCCATATATTTTTAGCCAACAATTTTAGTTGAGAAAGTTGTGGAAGTATCTAACTTAGCTAGAATGAATCTTACTAGATCATATGTTTGACAAAATTTGATTTTTAGTTAGAAATACTTAAATTAAGTTGTGTTGATAAGTTGGCTGAAAGTGTGACACAACTTTGTGTTTTTACCCAATGGTTGCCTCTAAAACAGTCGTGCCTTATCATTATGGCAATCCAAATAGACATTTCACCCCTTTAATTGACACCCTCCATCAAACAATAAACCAACTCATCCAAAAATGCATGCTTACCTTACCACCTATTCGACCACTTGATCCTAATCAACCCCTACCTACTACCTTCAAGCCTAATGTTTATTGTCATTTTCATCATCAAAATGGCCATGACAACGAACATTGCAAGTGTCTTAAACATCTAGTTCAAGACCTCATTGATTTGGCTTGTAATACCCCCATGTTGCTGATATTCTTTGTTACTGTTTGTTACTTTTATATGTTAGTGTGATACTAGTTTGTAATGGTGAGTAGTTCACCGACTTGGTGTGTTTGGATGCATAGTTTAGTTGATTGCTACTTGTGACATTATTATGATGATTTACAATACTTTGTGTGGTGTTTAGATTATTTGATTATGCAATGGTTTTTCATTATGTTATATATGTCGATGTTGTCATTTTATGATGTTTAATTTGGTTTCAGTAATACATTGTAATGCAATGGTTTAGTAATTAGTTTATGATGTGATTAGTTGGTTAGCAATGTTATTTCATAGTTGATATTGTAATTGTAAGTATAGTTTTAGAGAGAGGACAGTGTAGCACCACTCATTTACGAGTGCCATGCTACGTTGCAATTCCTTCTCACAATATGATATTTTTTATTATATATACATGTGTTACTTGATGTTTATTGGTATGCAGGAATTGCAGGTATAAAGTCTCAATTCCACCTGCTTCAGCAGGATGGAGCAAGCATTAAATTAACCCAATGGGTACAATGTTGAAAAAAGGGAGTTGATTTGGAAGTTTCCCCATCCCAAGTCTATCGTTCTATTGTGAGTTGTTGTGTCATGACTGAGGTTTTATCCTTGTCATTATGTAGTTTGATTGTTGATTAATTATTGTGTTTATGGTTAGTGGTCATTTAATTAATCTTATTTTATAAGATTAATTAATGTTGTCTTATTTTTTTAATTAATTTTAAGTTAGTTACATGTTGAATTTTAAATATATTGCAAATTAAAAAGTTATTTAATTAATTAAAAGCGTAAGAAATTAATTGAATTAATAATGATGATGATAATTAAATATTATCTTTTTTCCTGTTATTAAATTAGAAAATCTTGTGTGGATAATATCTTGAGTAAATAATTTATTTTAATTAAAATTGTAGATAAGTGTGTGCTTTTAAAAGCAGGAAAATGACCAATGAGTGAAGGGGGATTTTTGAGGAAAAATATGTTGAGCTTTATTTAATTGGATATTATTTTATTTTGTGGGGGGGATTTTTACACGTGCAGAAGGTTTTTCTAGTTTTTGGTCTGTAAAAGAAAAGAAAAATAGTTTTTTTTTGTTTTTCTAGGTGAAAGTTGTTCTGGAAGAAAATATTAAAAGATTGATTCAGAAGGAAGTTGAAGTCAGGAAATCAAGAAGAAGCTACAGAGGGGATTCTACGTCAAATGAAGGACTCCAGGTTTTCTTCTTTTAAATTTATTATTATTATTTTTTATAAACAATGTCTGGGTTGCTGTGTTTTTGAAAACCTATTCCTCTATTTCTTTTGAAAGTGGTTTTTTGATTGAAAACTTATGTGTATTAAAACTCTCAAATCTTCTGTAGAAAACTTTAGTAGAACCTTTTCGAAATTCTTCAATATAGTTTAGTAGTGAAATTTATTGTTTTGAAATAAAAATCATTTTTAATTGAAGGTCGAATTTACATGTCAGATCTATTTTGAGTTTATTGAAAAATCTTTTGAAAATCTTCATAAAATTTAATGGTGGAAATAATTGTTTTTTGAAAAGAAAATCCTTTTTTATTTACTGGTTGGGTTTGTATGTCCAGATTTATTTTAGGTCTATTAAGAAAATAATTTATTTATATGATTTATTGTGAATCTCTTGATGAATATATATATATATATATATAACTTTATGTTCTTTAATATATATATATATATATTGAATTTTGAATGCTATGTATAAAATAAATTATGCATTTTAAGTATGTTTATTCTGAATTGATTTAGTATTTAGTTATAAACGAAATATATATATATAATATATTATAAAATAAATTTTATTTAAATTAAAATATTTAAAAATTAATAGGGGTGGGAGGTCGGCCGAAGTCATACCCTCCCACGGCCCTGTTGTGGTGACAGTACGCAGTCACCATGGCCGTGCATAGTAGTTGAGGTTTGCGTAGTCCATGGGGACTGTGGCCTCCCACAAGGGGGGTACGTAGTACCCCCCACCCTGTGGGAGGGGCCCTTATAAATTTTATTTTATTTTTTTTAATTGCTTTTATTTAATTCATTTTTTTATCTGTTATTTTGATTTTTAATTTATATATATATAGTTATATAGTTATATATATATATGTATATATATATGTATATATATATATTTAAATTATAATTTTTAAAATATGATATTTATTAAAGGTTTTATTAAATAATTATTTTATTTATATATGTGTTTTATTTATATATATATATATAAATATACATAAAAGTGTATATATAAGTATATGTATATAATTGCTTATATATGTGTAGTTGGTTGGATATGCTTCGAGCATGAGTTTAATAAGATAATTTTAAGATGATTGCAATGTTATAATATAATTGTGCAAATTAGAAGATAAACTATATGCTTTGAATTTAATCAAACTTTCTCGAGTTATTGATTTATGAAGTTGGTGAAATTTATTATGCTTTTAGTTCTTTTTGGCGTTGATCTATGATTTATGCACTATTGAGATTATTCATTTTGTTTAATTTGATTTTCTTTAATTCAAGTTTGGGTCATTTGGGAAACCCTAGAGTTGATGTATCCTGTTTTAAGGGCTTAAGTTGTCATTTAGGACTTCCAAAGGTGGGGATACTGAGGTGTAATTGGGATCTCATATTTTGATACTTGAACTATTTTTTTTACCATGGTTGTAATTTAGTATGCACTTGGATTGTACTATGTTGTGGATGTGTGTCATATGTTTTGGCAAGATGGTTATGCCTTGTGAAGGATCCATTTTATTGGTACATTATTTTTGGTTGGTACAATCTTTTTGTGTTGGATATTTTTTGTTGAGTGTTTAGAGAGAGTGGCTCTAAGTGGGGGCCGATGCACAAAGGGGTTGTCAGGTAACCCACATAGAGTTATAGTAATCAGTGATAACCTAAGTAATAAATCATGGGTGAGAATTAAATATTAATAAGATAATTGTGATGCCTCATCTGCCTATTAGTGCTATCATAGACTAAAGGGGACCAAGAAGGTTGTGGTTGGTAAGATCATTGCCTTGTCTTCATTAAAGGTTAGCGATTCTGCATGAGTAACCCTATGGAGTGACGCCTTGAGATAGGATGTCAGGAGAGCCATAGATGGAGGTGGAAAATTTAACTAGGTTGACTAGATAATCCATGTAGAGATGGAGGCAGAACCTTGTGATAGGTTGTCTGTATAATCCATGTGAAGCCATATGATGACACTCTCCTCTAACATTCCTATTATGTTGTTATTGCAGTCCTTTGGAAGTAGTCATTTGATATTATGTATTGAGACCTTTTTTTGATGTGTCTTCATGACTTGTTGTCATATTATTTGGAAAGTGATTTATTGTTATGTTTCGAAGTGGTTTGTTGTCATGTCTGTTTGTGAATGATTGTTGTTTAGTCTTTTGATGTTATGGTATCTTGTCTAGAATTATTCTTGTGTTATTGTTAGTCATGCTTGGTCAGGGGTCCTTCCTTGTCTACTCCCAGCACGAGGGTGGTTGGGTGGAACGTGCTTCGCACCCCATTGGGTTCCCTTTGGTTCCCTTTGGTTGCAATTGTTTCTTTCATTGTAGGGTTTTGGAAAATGTTGTGGCTCTAGTGTTCTTATGTACCAGATGTATTTTTACACTTCAAATGTAATGTATTCATTGATGTATCATCTCCCATGTGTGATGGGAAGACCTTGATGTCAAAAATTTATATGTTCATTATGTTGTACTATATTATGGATGTAATGTATGTCCAGCCCATGTAATATTTTGGGAACTATCAATTGTAATTACTAATTATGTTGTGTTATATCTGTCAAAATATATATGCTTTATATCTTTATAATTTCATATATTGTCATATGTATGTATGGTTTTAATTGGTATGTTTACATCTTTTATGATGTCATTAATGGATGTCTAAATGATGTTGTGGATGAATGGTTTTACATTATTGGTTATGTAATGTTTAATCTATTATCTTTGTTATGGGTTAGTTTAGTAATTTCATCATGTACCCTAGGGATTTAGTTGTGCAACTTGGAACATTGTTATATTGGAATACTTAAGTACAATATTATATTCTTTAAAAAAAAAAATTGTTGCATTTTTTAATTGTTCCTTTGGGGTTTGCGCGGTGGGGCATTACATGGCTGAATTGAACATTATGGTTGTTAATGATCAAGGCAATAATTTTGTTGCACCCCCTAACCAAAATATCCAAATCTTCACCAACCCTATGACTAAGCATACTACCTCGTTCATTAAGGCTAGTGAACATTCCAAGCCTAACATGATGACTATTGATACACACAATGAACAACTTGATACATCTCATTATGTTCCCCAAGCTTGTCCTATGGATAAACTTGTCGCTACGATAGACATTATCCCTCGCAAGGTACAAACCACTCAATCTCTTGATATTAATTTTTCTGCTAAAGACATACTACAAAAGCTTCCTGATGGTCCTCTCTACATAGCCAGTAGAATCTATGATAAACCTACTAATGGGATATTAATAGATCCCGCTTGTGGTGAGAATGTGATCATAGAATAATTTCTAGTATTACGTGATCTATATCAAGATTACTATAATCCACTGATTGCATGGGTCAAAACACATCATGATTTTGCATGCCTTATGATTGGATCGATCGTACTACCTTTACACATAGGACCTAAGACTTTGTAGGTAATGTTTTCTATTATTTCACAATCTGACCAATTTCATTTTCAGCTAGGCCTTCCTTGTCTTTGCTAAATGAAAGCAGTCCCATCAGTCATTCACAAGTGCTTAAATTTTTCGCATGGCAATGAGGTAGTCACCATACACCATAGTGAATTTAATCCTTTATCTTCCAAAGGTAAATTTTCATTAGAAGCCTTTTGGCATACACCCATCGAACCTATCACCCCTCGAAAGGACTTCTGTTATATCGCTTATCAAAAGTTTAAAGCTAAAAAAATTGTTGATTTATCTCTTCATAATACATCTCTCTCCACTTCCACTCCTCTTATCCTAGATGAAACCATAATTACACCTGAGCATGAAATTCAACAAACCAACACAACTTCAGAACAAATCCTTGTAGACCCTTCCCCACCATTATTCAAATGACAAAGGGAACTTGACACAAATCCTACTTAGCCTCCTCGAACCAAACACGTATATAAAGAAAAAGAGAAAGTGGTTGATCCCTCTTCTTCAGTTTCCTCTATTCTTCCCCATTCAGAAGTAGACAAACCTATATCGACTCAATCCACTCTTACACCTCAACAATTGCAAAATGAATTAAATAGAACCATGGTGCTAGGGAACGAAGGCATCATTGTCATCTCCTTGCTTGTCAATCTTGCCTAATAGATAATAAATAAAATCAACCTATACCCTTGGGTATGTGCAGGATCATGATGGGTCAAAAAGTGGTGATATGATGGGTATGTGGCTGATGACTTTTTTTTTACCCAAAATTGATGAAACGAAAAGGGTTTTTAAAAGAGATTCTCTGCTTTCCACCAATATAAATTATTCTTTAGTTTGAATTTAATAAATAATTATTATTCATTTTCTATTTGAATTATGACTAAAGTCTTGATTGATAGGCTGATTGAAAAACATCTTTAGCTTTCAAATATGTGTTACATTCTATGCTTCACAAACTATAGGATTAAAAAAAGAAAAAATGAATTTATGAAGTTTTGACCAAGTTAAGGTGGTCAGACATACAAGTTTTTATATATTTTAAAAGTTGTAAAAAAAAATCATAATTAATTATTTACTTGGAAAAAATTACAAAAAAATATTTATCACATCGGGACATGATTCATCTACTTATATCTAAAATATTATAAAAAAATATTATTATTTTATTGTGGTTAGGATGGTCAGACAGACGCCTACTTCTTATTTTTTTCCTGAAATTTAAGTACTACTGCATTGAAATTTCAAATTTTCACCAAATAGATTATTTTTCTTTTTCAATAAATCTAGTATTTTAGAAATTATATTCAATTTTCTACAAATTCTATTTGTACATATTTTTTAAATAATATAGATAACTTATTCAAATTTTTATGTCAAGTTACCTAACTCTTATTTTTCTAAATTTTTGCCACTTAAGGGCCTATTTTTTCCTTCATGATCCTACACATACCCCCTTGATAGAAGTAATAGATGATCACTTTCCCTCTCCTGAGCAACCACATGAAAACCCTATACCACCATCGCAACAAAACAAGCATATTCAACAGCCAATGCTTTTGATACATTCATCCTTAGAAATCACCCTTCGTCCTCCCACCGTTATTAATCTTGATGATGACAATGATGATGGGACAATTGCTAAAATAGATGGAGAAATAAACAAAAACTCTTTATTTTTTTCTACAATGAACTTAAATGATAAATCCTCTCCACCAAGTGAAGAACTTGGTACAACCCCTAGTTTGGCACTTGTGATTCCTCCTTTGGATAGTCAACTGCTTTCACATTGCACTGAAAATGATTGGGAGGCAGGTGACTTGTTAGATGAGTGATTTTCCTCTTCCTATCTTTTCTTTTACCTTTTTTTTCTTTCCTTTTATGTGCATATCGTGTTCCCCCATATTGTAATACCCCTCTATTTTGCTTTCTGGCTAGATAGTGTCCTTGTTTGCTTTGATGTGCTTTTTGGTTATTGAGACACTTTATCGTGTGTGTGTGATTTGATCGCTATTTATAGAGTGATAGTCTATTTGTGTGATGTGATGTATCTTATCCGATGCTTTATTTGATATATTTTAATTGGTGCAATGATGATTAGTTATTGTAACATGTTATTGCATGAGATATTTTTTTTATGATGGAACTATCAGTCTATGATGAGTGTATTGGTGAAGGGAACGAGATCGCATCACTCACTTGCAAATTCCCTATGATTCCATGATTTCCTTTTCATGGTGTGTTTATTATGTTATATATATATATGCATGTTCGATATACTCTTTGTTCACAGGTTGACAAGTACAAGACATCGATTCCACCTGGTTTCATAGATTTGAGCGTGTCCATTGGCCAACGGTATTCAATTGGGAGATAGTAGCTAGGTTTTTCATGTCAAGTCATCACCCTAGTCATAGTGTGTCATCAAGTTAAGTTGCTTCTTTGTTGTTCATCTCTCTCTGATTTTATTTAATTGCAAGTGGAAAAGGTAAATAAATGGTTTCATGCATTTAAGTTGTTTATTAAATAAATCTAGTTATAATGTTAGAAATGTTATTTAATTTATTAATTAATTTAATTGAATTAATAAAATAATCTAATATTGGATTAGATTTATTTTATTGATTAATTAAATTAATTGTGTTAAATTAATTAATTAAATTTAGTTGTGGAGTAAATAAATTAATCTATTAATCCATTAAGTAAATAGTTTAATTGTATTTGAAAAGTGAATAAAGTGAATGATTTAAATCTATTTTGAAATTTAAATTTTGTTTTAAAGTGTTAAAATGAAAATATCTTGTAAATGCATAAATTAAAAGATTTCAAATTATTTGAAATTAAATTTTGTTTTAAATGATTTAAAAGTAAATATCTTAGGAATGTATAAAAAAATATCTATGGTGGAGAAAAGGGAGATATTTGTGAAATGTTGACTAAGTGTGGAGAATAGGAATGAAGATATTATTTTATTTTGCAAAAAAGAAAATATATGGGATATTTTAGAGGGAATTGACTAAATTTAGGGAAGATTTTTCATTTTGGAAAATAATATATGTCTGCAAAAATAATGGAGGTTGGTTGGTTTTGATGGATGCATTATTGGATTTGGGTGAAGACTTTGGAAGAGCTTTGGAAAAATCTGGATCTTGTAGGAAAGCTCAACTCCAAATCCCACTTTGTCTTCAAGCTTCAAAAATAGGTTTCTTTTATTTCTTTATTGATAGAAGTTTTGATTTTAAATTTTGAAGATGTTTATAAAATTGTTGTGAGTTCTTGAAATAATTCTCTAGAGAAATCAAAAGAAAACAACAAAAAAAATCAATAGAAATTTGAAAGAGGAGCAAAAGAAATTAGAAAACCTGGTGTTTGGATTTGAAAGTTTTCATTATAATTTAGAAATTGAAATTGAAATGGTTTTACTTTGTAATTAGTTATGTAGAAAATTTTCCCAATTTCACTATGAAATGATAATTTTTATGTATATATATATATATATTCTGTTAATATATATACATATATATATATATGGAGATACATATATATATTTTATATATGAAATTTATAAACTATTTTACTGAGAATTTTTTTGTGAAAATTTCTGAAAATTTCCCTAGAGTAGGGGATTTCGTTTGTTTTCAAAAATTATTATAAAAAAAATAAAAAAATAAAAAAAAATTTGTTAATTTTTTTTTTGGGAGGGGGGCTGCCCCCATAGGGAGGCAATTGTGGAGGCAGCGCCGCTACCTCATAGGCAGTTGTGCTACCTTCACAGTGCACCCCCCATGTGGGGAAGGCTACGTAGCAACCTCCCACAGTTGGGTGTTAGCCCCCTGTGGTATGGGGTTTGTTTTATTTAAAAAAATTAAAATCTTCTTTTTTTAAGGATTATAATATATTGCTTTTAATATTATATATATACATTATATATAATATAATATATGGATTATATATAATATTTATATGTTGTATTATAATATTATATATATATAAATTAAATTATATATTTTTAAAAGAAATATATATTATGTTATATATATATATGTATATTATATAATTGGATTTTTTTTTTTTTTAGACTGCAGGAATCAGGTAGCATGACCCCCTATAAACTGCAGTGCGCCTGGTAAACTTTTTAACGTGACCGGCGGCGTTGGTGCGACACGCCCTCCGGTACCATGGGACGGGGGGAGACTAGAACTCGTGACCAGCAGAGCCGCAACGGAATTACTTAGCCAACCGAGCTAGGGCCCCCGCCCTATATAATTTGATATTATTTAAATGATTAGTTGGAATTTAAATTGAAATATAATTATATATTTAAATAATATGTATATGTTTCAGCATATATTTATTTTTAAATATAATTATTTTTTTTGGATTATTTTATTAGATGAAAATATTGATTTTATAATAAAATTATTTTATTCAAAAATTAATTTTGATCTTTTGTTTAATTAAGGAAGTTGGAAAATGTGCATATGGTTAAATAGATAACATTTAAATGTGAGAAATGAATTTTAAATTTGTATAGATACAATTTTCTTATTTTAATGAATATTTAATTAATAGAGATGTATATGTACAAATATTGATTTTATAATGAAATTATTTGAATGGGGAAATGAGATTTTTTATATTTAAATATTATTATGAAACTAAAGTAGACCTTGAGATTTAATTTATTATTACATGTCAAATACTTGAATAGTTATTTAATAAGGGAATGATTTTAAGGGAAAAGGATATTCATATTAAATGAAATGAAATGTTTAAGAGAGTGATTTTTATTTATAGTTCTTGTTCGGGGCAAATGAATTTACGATAAGATTAGTTATTTTCATGAAATGTGTAATTGAGGAATTTAGAATATTGTGTTCATAGTCAAATTATTGATTTTATTGTAAAATAATATATTTGAAAGGATAAATATTGGATTTAAATGTAAGGAGTTTAATAGCGAGATTAATTGATTTTGAAATGATTTATTTTGGAAAGGAGAAATAGTTATTTTAAAAGGATATGATTTAAATCAAAGAAGTAAATGTTTATTTTGTTATTATTTAAAAACAATTAGGGAATTAAATATTTGGTTTAAATTTCATCTTTTGTCTAAAAGAGACGTTATTAAATCAGTTTTATTAAGGCAATAAATTACTGAATGTTAATGGAGGAAGTGGATTTAGAAAATCCAAATACAGATTTAATTCCTATTGGATTTCCCTCCTTGAATGTGCACTTTTTCTATTTTCGCTTTGGGGAAATTTGATTAAAGGGTTGTTAAGTCTTCCATAAGGGGTTTAACTTTTTGGGGTTGTTGTATTATGTTAGTCAACCTTTGTATTGCCTTGGGTAGTGTGTATAGTTGTATCCTATTGTTTTACCCAGTTTTCATGAATGGGGATGGTTTGTAACTCCTTTGTTTTAGGAGTGGATTATGAGTTTTGTGCCTCCTTTGGAAGGAGTGGATTATGAATTTTGTTTCCTCGAGTGTTTGGAGTGAGTTTTCATTATATGTTCCTCCTAGAGTTGGAGTGATTGTTTATCTTATTTGTATGCACTTTGGCACCCTTGGTGATTGGTTTTGTGTTGGTCTTTTGTCAAGTAGAAGAGTGGCTTCTATTAGGTGCTAGAGCCCAAAGAGGTAAACTAGATAACCTTCGGAGGTGGTTTAATCAAGTGATAACTAAAACAATATACTTAGAAGTTTGTGTAGTATTTCACATTAATCAAGATAATTTAGCCTCACTCATAGACACAAGTGCTCATATAGGCTTGGGATGAGTGGGAAGGCCTGGAATGGAAAATTCATCTATCTTATCTTTTCGAGAGGTATTTGATTCCGCATGAGTGAGTATGGGACCCGAGATTCGGTTGAGGCCACCAGGGTATCCCATAGTGGGGGTCAAAGCCTATGAAAATTCCTAGAGGATATCCCATGTCGAGCTATGTGATGACACTCTTTCTACGACAACAGTTGGTATTTGGTTTTATGTGTATGGTCTTCTTAACATACCTGATTTGTTTTATTTTTGGAAGCAATGTGACTTATGTCAGTGATGTTAGAGTTGTACTTGTGTTATTATTATGGTTGTATGGCTCATGTAATTGGTTGTGTCAGTGTGAGTTAGCCTGTGTCTAGAGGTTGATAGTCTTGTATAGGATTCCTTGTTACTATCTCCTAGCACAAGGGGTGAGCTTTTGGGTATCACATGGTTGGGTGGAACGTGCACCTTACTCCATTGGGTTTTCTTCTTGTTCATGTGGATGAGATTTCTAGTTGGAGAGCTTGTGTGATCCAGTTTCATTTCATGCTTTATTCATTGCAGTTGAATATCATAATTTATTACCCCTCATTTTTTATTGAAGTGGATTATGTAATATGTAATCATGATTATTAGAGTTACCTCATTCGAGGAATGAGAGTTGTAATATTATTGTTAAATTATCATTATTTGAAAATCATGTGGTAGCTGTTAATAAATATTTAACTAGGTCCCTTCGAATTCTTTTTTTTCTATGCGTCATCCTATTCGTCACCAAGGTCTGCTCAGCCTTTTATCAAGGTTTTGATCTCCCGCTCCACATGTCTACTCTTCGCAACTTCAAGTATCAGTGTTCCCTGCGGATCCCGGGAAGCTCTATTGTGCTTCCACATGTCGCAGCTATGGGATACTTTTGGGTCATTTTCCTCAGTGCCTCATCGAGCTATGAAATGATACCACGAAGCCATCATTCCTAAAAGTGTTGGTGGGTCCCACAGTTTCTAGCTGCAGTAGACACTTGCTACATGTCGAATGTTCACAAATCCTTGAGTGCAGAGATGAAATAGCAATCGTGGGTAGCGAAATGTTGCCACAAGTATTTTTGTGCCCGGGTGATAAACGTTCCTTCCATTGTGATAAAATACTCAACCCATTTGACACGTGTTGCACTTACACAAATCCTCTACAGCAACGAGAGAAAGGTTCATGTGTGTAGCGAAATGTTGTCGCACGCCTAACCAACGGATCTGATGTGCAAGCAATGAATCGGATGAGCCAAATGAGACTATTGGTTGTTGCTTGTCATCATCATTCGCTCAAGGGGATGACACTTGTTGTATCAGGCCTAACTAGGACCACTGCCATCATTCTAGAGGATGCACCTAAGCCTAGAATGACCAGATGCTTGGTTCCTATTTTTGTTTTTGTAACAGCTTTGCGGAATATTCTTTTATGGCATCATTGTAGGGGATTGCAGGATCTTTTTTCTTAATGCTCTCCAAGGCGGTGGGAGGTATTTTATGCTATATATAATTTTCTTTGTGATGAGAAAGGAGGTCAGAATATTGGGAAAAAGGATAATTTTAGTAAAGACGTCAGGCCTTTTTTACTGTTTTATTTAAATTTCAAAACTTTCAGACTATGCCAATTGTTCGCCTTTCTGTTTTTCATGTTATTTGATCAAATTGTGAACTATTCTTTTTATTGTCTTGACAATTCATTTGAGAGCTTTTATATATGTTGGATGCAAGTTTTCTCACCTAGATCATGTCTAAGGACTCTTCTTGGTAGTAGGGATGTATGTAATGTTATTTTATGTCAATGAATGAATTATCTATGTTATGATCTCGATTCTCTGATGTTTTGGAACACTACAACACCATTTAGGCCCTTAAATCTATGATTTACTGTTCCCATCATGAAATCTTGGCACATTGCCCTAAGTTAGACTTTTTTTTATTATATCTGCTTCCTTTTCCCTTTCCAAACCCCATTATAGAAGAAGTCAGCTTCTCTAAAAATTCAGAGGTTACTCAGTTTAGCGCAAAAGGTCCCCCTTAAACTGAGTTTCCCATAAGACTCTGTTACCTCATCATTTTTTGGCGTCAATAGTTTGTTCTTTTTCTGGCACACTCAGTGGGACATTGCTTGATGAAATTTCATTTTAGAGGGGTGTATGAGCCATCAACCTATAACTAGATCCCAAACCATAGGCAACCCCAACTTGCTAGTACCTCCCCTAGGGACAATCCAGGTTGCAAATCAGTTGGTAACCGTTCCATTCCTTCCACCCTTGCCTCTCACCATGTTGTCGGCCACCAATAGAAACTACATAGCATGGGATGCCAGAAGTCCTCTAGTAGCCCTGGTAGCACCCGCTATCTAGGGCGATATACTAGTTTCGGCCATGAAAGCTATTCCCAAATTTACTGGAGATAGCTCAAGAACGCAAGCAGAACATTTGCAGGATGTGGCAGACATATGTCTAGTACATGGTATTACAACACAAAACATAGCCCTAAGGCTTCTTGTTGCATCTTTTAAAGGCAAGGCACTGGATTGGTACCAGATGGTGATACCTGATTCAATTCGCATCTGGGATGAGCTTGGAGATCCATTCTATGAAAGGTTCTCGAATGGCGGAGATCGTTCTTCATTGTATTATCAGCTATCCCTCATAAAACAAGCCCCTCAAGAGGCTCTCATGGACTTTAATTCTTGATTTCATGCAAATTGGTGGAGGATCCATGTTACCATACGCTCGACTCCTGAGTTGGCATTTATATTTTATCTAAAGTCCATTAATTTTGACATTTCCATAATGATCAAGTCTTTGGGAGGATCTACTCTACCAGATGTTTATGGTACCTCTATCAAAGCCAAGAATCATTTAATAGATTGTGTAAAATTTCCTCCTTCACCTATTATGCTGATATTTCCTGAAATATTGATCTCTTCGCAAAAAGTGGCATCGACTAGTGTGCTTGCAACTGCCTAGTCAATGTACACATATGCAATAGGCTCACAAAATGTGGCTTCTATATCAAGTTCTTCCAAGGATGAAATAAGCAACCTCAAAGAGATGTTGTGAACCATGGAAAATAATATAACCACTCTTAAGCGAAACCAAGCAACACCTCTGAAGCCTGCGTATCAAAACTATCAAGGCAGGAGGTCTTCTTATCAGCATAACCAATACTAGGGTGTGTCTCATGCTAATCCACCAGCCCTGACTACAAACCAAATGGTGTCAGTGCCTACTGCACTAATGAGCATGTCACTGAGCTCGAGTAGGGAATTAACTGCAAGGTAGAACAATCTTATTGATGATATCAATCCATGGTGTTTCCCTTGCAGGGATGCACATATGCCCCATAAATTTTTGCATGGCAACTTACAACAAAAGGTGGCAGAGCAACGCAACCAAGGCACAGCCATAGAAAATGGAGGTTATGTATATGCCTCACCAAAAATGGAGAGTGTGGTCCTTACTGTGCAGATGCAAGGAATTTCTTTAGAATAAGAATCTGATATTGCTCCCGATCATGCACTTTTCTCTTAGATGGAGGAAGAAGAAACGGTGTTTGCGAATGACACATTCGTATGCAAAATGCTGGCAGTGCAGTCTAATTATAACACATGCTCAAAGATAATTTTCACCGGTGATTCTCTCTCCCCATCTTGTCCCACTCCCTCCCTCTCTCTCTCGAGTCTCTCCCTTCTACCCCCTCTCCCTATCTCTCACTCACTTACTCCTCTGTCACTGACTCATTCACTCTCATACACTCACTTCCTTTGTTTCACTCACTCACTCTCTCTCATTTTGTTTTTCTGGACTTTGATGATCTGCTGATCGATTGATTGATCGTGATCGATTTGACGCGATCGCGGAAACCTGATCCTGACCGGATCCGATCGATTTTGATCTGATCTTGATCCTGATCTCGTCCTGATCTGAACTAAGATGATTGATTTGATTTTGATGACCTGACTTGATTTGCCTTCGAGATTTGATGATTTGATTTTTCGATTGATCTCGCGGACCCTGATTTGACGCGGATGATGGATCTGATTTTTTGATTTGATTTGACGATGACCCTTGACATTTGTTTGATTTTGATTGATTTTGATTTTGATTTGAATCCTCAAACCCTAAAACCTCAACCCTTAAACCCTAAACCTTTAAACCCTTTACCCTTAATCCTCTACCCTCTACCCTCTACCCTCAACCCTAATCCCTCAACCCTTAAACCCTTAAACCCACCTAGTAAACTCTCTCCCCTAATCCCTCAACCCTTTTGACCCTTAATCGCTCAGCCCTTCAAACATAATCCCTAAATTCCTATACCCTCTACCCTATACATTGGACCCTCAACCCTAATCCCCCAACCCTATACCCTCAATCCTCTACCCTCAACCTTAAACTCTCAACCCTTAAACCCTCTACTTGCTACCCTCTACCCTATAAACCCTTAAAAACTCAACCCTAAACCCTAAACCCTTAAACCCTCTACCATTTTCTCCTCTTCTCTCCTTCTATCTATCCATCCATCCCTCCCTCTCTACCCTAATCCATCCAAACTAAACCCTAAACCTTTAAACACTCAACCCTAACCCTCAACTCTCAACCCTTAAACCCTCTACCCTCAACCTTTCATCCTTAAATCCAATAAAACTCCCTACCCTAATCCCTAAACCCTCAAACCTTAAACCCTCAACCCTCAACCCTCTACCCTCTACCCTTAAACCCTAATCCATCAAACCCTATACCCTCCACCCTATACATTGGACCCTCAACCCTAATCCCTCGACCCTATACCCTATACCAACAATCCTCAACCCTCAACCCCTATACCCTCACCCTTTACATTGGACCCTCAACCTAATCCTTCATCCATATACCCTCAAGCCTATA
>VDFB02189158.1:0-17038 GCA_007258455.2 Sequoia sempervirens | reverse complement strand
TAAAGAGAAAATTTGAAGAAAGTTGGAAAGTTGTCAAAGTTGCAAGAAAAGTTGTCAAATCATGAAAACTCTTCTACAAAATTCATTTCTAGTTGTTTGACAGTGAGCATTTAGAATTTGGAAGTGCAAACATAGTAGAAGAGAACCCAAAAAGCATTTTTTAGGAACCCTATCTAAGACCCATTGGACATAGGGTGAATGAGTCCTTAGTGAGCTTCAAAAGGTGACTTTGGTGAAAGGTACACATCCTTTTCCCCTTTCTAGATCTTCCTTTTGATTATTTTCTATTCTTACTGTTCTTATTTGCATTTCATAGCTTACATTTTGAATGAAATTAGGGAAATAGGTCTCTATGGTGAATCAACCCATTCATCCACTCCATTTTCCTATTTTTCAACAAATATATGTCTTCTTTCCCCAATCATCATAATAAAGTTGATAAACATCAAAATACATTAAAAAATTACAATATACAACCTAGTTTGATATCCCATGATCTAAAAGTGTACCCCCATTTATTGTCTTCATTTGGGGAGATCTCAATCAATGGTGAAAAAAACAATTAGTTTTAGGAAAAATAGTATATATGGGGGATCCTCGTGTCATAAGCATAATTATGTATCTCAAAAATATTTGATAGATACAAGTCACTTTTATGTGTATGAATATAATTAGGATCAATAAAACATAATGCATAATAATTTATGCTACTTAATTTGATCAAATGTAAAAAATCATCATTATTGAAATAGTGTGTATACTTCCATGAATTCTCCTTTTCCAATGTTTACATGGATTTCATTCATAAATAATAGTAATGTGAGACACTAGGGCTTTCCCTACCTCTTCTTGTTGAATGG
Organism: Sequoia sempervirens; assembly: GCA_007258455.2. Classification (NCBI taxonomy): domain Eukaryota; kingdom Viridiplantae; phylum Streptophyta; class Pinopsida; order Cupressales; family Cupressaceae; genus Sequoia; species Sequoia sempervirens. The sequence goes on along the minus strand of VDFB02189158.1, from coordinate 16,178 downwards.
GATCAGAACTTCCCTACTGTGCAAATGACCATATTGTTCAATATTATCAACTAAATCATTATTCAACTAATTCTCTTAACTACTACAAGCCTTATATAATTGATCATTCAAAAGGATAAATCTATTTCAATCTTGTATCTAATTACTTACTCCTAAGAAATCAAATTTTCTCATATTACTATAATCAATGTGAAACACATTCATTATTGTAATGCATTTCTTTCTCACTAGGCTAAGATCTTTCTTTTTTATGAAATCATACATTTCTATTACTTTTCATTCTATATTTTATATTTTGTAACATAAAAAATAGAGATAATGCACTTCTAAAGATATATGATCCAAAATAGCCCAAGAACCACCCATTTCATACACTTTTTCATATTAACTTATATCTATTGGTGGGTTATTATGTATGTTAAAATTATCATACAAATTCTAGAAACATAATAGGTTAGCATACATCATGTCTTCATCTAAATAAAAATTAAAGCTTAAATTAAAAAGTTTCATTATTATTTGTATCATCATGTAAAGTAATAAAGTTATCATTCAATTGATTTGACTAAGAAAACCATCTGATTTCATGTTTTACAAAAAATATATGAAACAATTACCATTTTCTAATCATTAAGAATTAGTATGTCATTATTATTATTAGTGCTTCTTTTATCATTACATGAATGATAAATATTTTTTTCAACTTCAAGAACAACATCTTGTTAAAATTAACTAACAAATAATGAATAATTTGGAAGGGATGTAATTATCTTCATAACTTGATCCAATTAGTTTGTCTCCTCTAGTCCAAAAATTAAGTTCATCATGGAATGAAAACATGTCAAATTTGTCTTCACTACTATCTTCATAGGACTGGGAACTTGTATAAGACCCTACCTCACATGTAACACAACCTTAGACTGTTATACATTTCTCCTAAATATATGGTTAAATATATTGCAAGTGATAAATAAGGCGATTGTCTGATAGTAACCTTGTAGTTCATGTTATATTGTCATTATTTTACTTAATGAAGATGTATGTGCATGCAAATTATTGAATAAGATTTGGAATTATAAGATGAATTTGAAATAAGATAATTGTTGTTTTGTATTACATTGGATTCAGGTAATTAGCTATGTCAATTATTCGTGGATAAAGTTATGAAGATTCAACTTACAGTTAATGTGGTTTATTATTATGGTCTCACTGTGCTTAATTGTGTTGTGCAGGAAAGTAGGTGAGTCAATGTGGGATTAACATTAAAGGTCAAGTGAGTATTGTGGTTATGTTTTAGTTATTTTGAATTTATAAATATGATGTTAGAATTTAGAAAATATTTTGAGAGTTAAGGTATATAGTTAATGTGTTATGGTGATTTATGTGTGGGTTAAATGTAAAGTGTGTTTGTGTGGGGATAATTAAGTGTTATTACCATGTGGTTAAGTGTGTGAGTAGAGAATTAAAGTTGAGGACCCTTAGTTAAGTTAAAATTCGAATTCATTCTTTCATAAGCTTTTAAGAGGTCTTAAAAAGACCTATTTTATGCATTTCCACCTTTTCTAGTACCCTAAGGTAAGTACCTATGGGTTGGGGGTCTATTTATGACTATATCTTGGTCCATACTCAAGATATGATCCTCTTTTAATGCTCATTTAAGAGAGTGACGGATTTGGAAGACCTTGGGGCAAGAAAAGGGTGTCTCGTCTTTCAAACTCATTTATGAGATGAAACAATGGAGATGTAGTGGACAAGTACTCCATACTCCTCTTAATGAGGATGAAGACTTTTGGGATTGAGTGGAATACACTCCTTTCTTTTCCATCTCCCCAAATTTGTTCACACATGTGTGAGCACTTGTGGGAGATTGTGCTTGAAGATTGAATGAGAGAGTGACAAGTGTTGCTCCCTCATTCAAAAGGATCCAAAATGAATCCCCTTATATTTTGTTGAAAAAGGAAAATAGGGTTGTTACCCACTTCTCCTTTGGAGAATTTTTTTTGGTTAAGTATTGAGAAGAAGAAAAAGAGAGAGGAAAAAGAAGGAAATGAAGAAGCCCTTGCATATTTGAGTTGAAGGATTCCAACTTGGTCTCATGTTGGAGAAAAGAAGACTCATCCCTACAAGCAATGTAGAAAGATAAGTCTTCTTTTCCTTGCAAATACTTGGTTATTTCATTGTGTGATGTTGTTTATGTATTTACTTGTCTTTGAGTGAGAAAATAGGATATGGGAGTTCATTTGTTGAAGTAAAATGCACATGTTGGTAGAAGTGATTTTTTTATGTATGTTATTTTAAACTTCTTTGAGGGTATGTAAAGACTCCATTATCTTGGGTCTATTTAAATGTGTTTGCTCGGGGGTATGGCTAGATCCCATGAGGCTTCATGATGCCATTAAGGTAGTGTGGAGAGCAAGCCTTATTCATTTGTGTGAGTTATTCATTGTATTCTCAAATACTATTTGTAATTTGAAAACTAGTATTTTGTTATTAAAGAGAAGGATGTGATAGGTTTATGTTAGCAAAAATTGGGTTCATATATACAATTGCAAGTTTTGCATAAGAAATATAGTTTAGTGCTTTTGTTATTAAACAAAATATTATGGCTTGAAGGATAAACATGGATAGATGCATCAATGGAAGAATATGATATTAAAATATAAATAGAATTTGGGTATTATGTAATAAAAAGATATATTATAATTGAAAAAGTATTTTATCCTTGTAGTTAGATTTTTGAAAGGGAAAGTATTGTGAGATAAATATGCATGTGTGTAAATGCTAATTTAGAGTAAAAGAGTTTTAGGAAATAACATCTCTTAGTTTATTTATTGTTTAACATAACCTCTCTATGGATATACATTAACTCTAATGTTGTACCCATTATGGTATTTAAACTAGTGGATTGTCCAAAAGAGTTGTGATTTATTTCTATTTTTCAAGATCTCATATTTTAACTAAATAAATAAGCAAAAGATTAAACTAGTTAATCCTTGTTTCCTTTGTTTTTAAATGTATGTTTACATCTTGAACATAATCTTTAATCAAATAGTATAAATCAAAATATGCATCTATATAATGATTAAAGGATAAATCTGATTTATAAATGTACAAGTTATTTTTCCAATTAGTTTCTCTTCTATATAAAATATATACATAAGTGATAAATGTTATACCACAAATGCAATCATTTTTCCTATGAAAAGAAATCATTTTCCTATATAGAATACAATATAATATACATATAATAAACTATATGTTTTATATTGGATATAGAAAATTGAAATTTTAATACTTTATAAATTCAATATATTAACCGTTAAAAAAAAAATTGAGATTTTTAATAAAATAAAAATTTAATAAAAAGGAGATTTGTAGTATTCTTTCTTAAAGTTTTACCAGAAGAAAAATAAAATAAAATGCAGCAATTCACAAATTTGTAAAATACAGATCCGGCCATTCAAACTATTTGAGGCTCCAGCCTATACTTTTAATAGTCCAGATAACTCTGGAAATAAAAACAGAGTACAATATTTTATCTGTAAACTTTAAATGAACAAATAATAGAGAAAGCTTAAAATTTTTTTTATCGAAGGCATTTTTTTCTTTAAACTACAATTTCCATTATGATACTCAGATCCAGCTCTTTCCTCCATTGCTGCACAAATATAACTAGAACTGATAAATTATTGGAATTCGCTATATATAAATAAATAAATAAATAAATAAATACATATTTGTAAAGAGAAATTTATGCATTGGTGTTCTTCTGAACAATAATATATTCTTAGATCTGAGAGAAATTGGATCAAGAAAAAAATACAAAACCCTCTGCCCAGCATCATGCACATCAATGGATATGATCCGCAAGCCTCTGTGGCACACCCTATTCCTTCATACACTTTCAACTATAAATTTGTTGCACAAATTTTCAGATTCCAGTGTTCACCTCTGTTTTGCTCTTCTCATTGCTGCTACAGCTGAACGCCGTTTGCATACAAAAGAAAAAAAAAAACCTTCAGTGACTCTTTAATACCGGTAAAGAATATTAATAGGCTTGGGTTCCAATGCCAATAATAGAATAATTAAGAGAGAAGATTTGAAACAAAATCTCTGAACCTTGTAAATAAATTTTGATAGCCATGGCGCTGCTTTTGTTATTCTTTGCCCATCAGAAATCAAAGCAAGAATATTTTTTTTTGGCTGCCAATTCCAGCATGAACACCATGACCAGATGAATCTGCTCTCCCTTCATTCATTTTCAGTCCCTCAAGCCAGTCGCCATCTTTCCCTTTTGCCTGTGTATAAGAGGAGACTGTAACAATGCATAGCCTTTTAGGAAACCCTCATAGTACGGAGCTCTTCTTTGCCATTGATTTTTCAGCCAACTTTGGGATGGTGGAGAAACTATTTCCCCTGAGCGCCCAAGCTTTCCGGTAGTGTTTTTGTTTGAAAATAGTAATTGCTAATTAATGAAGTAACATAGACTATTTAATAATTCAATATTATTAGTGAAGTATTGGTGGAAGTATTAAAGGACTTGTCAGTGTATTAATTAAAGTTGGAGTCTTCTATTCACCCTTCAAAATGGACTCCAAGTTGTATAAAATAAAATAAAAATGCAGTTGTAATCAATGAACTTATTCATTGTTTTTGTCAACACCGTCAACTATTAATCCACACCATTAATATCAATGTTGATATAAAGAAAATATAATAATATTAATGATGGTGATAGTGATATGTAAAATTAGGATAATTTAAGCTCCAATAATGGTATGGTTTTAAGTTCAAATAGTAATAAAAGAGGAACATTTATATTAATGTTAGTTATTATAATATTAAAATTATTTGACATAATAATATCATTATTTAATATTAAAATAACAATAATCAAGATTAAAATTAATGTAGAGCCATTTAATAAATTGGAGTATGAGAATATTAATTGAAAGGGAAATTAATCTTGATGTCTCTAGTTAATAATGACATAATTAAATCAAGTGAGTTAATTGTGGAGTCAGTGGTGTTAATGAAATTTATAAAAGTGTGTGTTAAAGTTGCAGTAATGTTAATATCATTATCAATATGGTAAATTCTACTGTTAATAAAAATAGCAATATAATGGAATAGTGGGTAATAATATAGTAAAATTAATTTTGTATAGTATTAAAATAAATTTGGCAAGCACTATTAGTATTCACTCTATAAGTGAGGATGAGGCTTTAATAGAGATTAAAATCACAAAAATATTATTATCCGATAGTAAGTGGAGAGTAAACAATGATATGCTCCCATCTACCAATGTTTGAAATATTGATATAATATAAATTTATTGTTGGTTATAAATAAATATAAAACAATTATAATTATAATTGTTTTTATATTAATATATAAAGGATTAATGAAAATAGTATCATTATCATTAAGGAATAATCGTGGATTTTATCATTAGATTAATGGAGATGATTATGTGTAAATGAGGATTAATTAATAATATTGGTGTTATCTAGTTTGTGAGGTAATAATAATATTATTATCAAAGATTCAATTGTGGGCTTATTAACGACATTTATTTTTATTGAGGATTAATGGTCAATAACAATACTATCATTAGTGTTGAAAATGAGGTTCAATAATAATTTTATCTATGGCTTGTTCATTTAATAATAATGATGTCACTCTTAAGGCTTTGACTAAATTTGGATATTGGATAATAATATTATGATTGTGATTTAACTGAGATTGAGAATGCTATTGTCATGAGTGATTCATATTTAATAAATTGCCTAGATACATTGGTGTACTTAGTTTAGAAGAGACTACACATAGGTGTGTAACTCATACTCATATTAGTGTTACGTCTCAAGCCCATAGAGTGTTAACTAGTTAATTAATGTACTTAAAAAAAAATTGTTGGCTTTTTCTAGCATAAAATTGGGGGCATGACAACTTGGGAGAAGCCTCTCTTTACTAACTTGGATACTTGAGATCATAACCTTACAATTTTTTAATAAATTATTAGTTTTCAAGTGGTTATTTCTAAGATGAGTATCTCAATATTTTAAGTATCAATTAATATCAATGAGATGTTTTAGTAAAAATTAACCTTGTTGCTCAAAAATTGTAATAATCAAGGTCACCATGTTCAAATGTATGATGTATTCTATAACAACATTGTAGTTTAATATTTGATACTGAACTACATGCATCTAATTAATGTTTTTTCCATATGATCTCCCATATATTGTGTATCAAATTAATCAAGATTGTGGAAACACTTACCTCCATTAGGAAAGCCACAAGGTGTGTTTAATGAAAACACAAAGGTTTCTTTACATATAGATTCTTCATGGTAGTAATTCATAGATATGCCATTACACAAAATTTAGTCTTCCTTCACATAAGTGTCTTAAATTATATTTCTTGATGAATCCTCCTCTTGACATTCTTCCCCTATAATATCCTCTTCTTTTCTACATTGAGTATCCATGTGAAATGACTGATCAACACAATATTGATCCAAATAATCATCATCATTTAAATAATGTGATATGAGATTTAGGATCCCCTTCAAAATGAAAAAATATGTATCTAACATAATGGCTACTTCCATGGCTCCATAATGTTCATACCTACTATACTTGTCACTCATACCCGACTCATTTTCTTGTACAATCCTAGAACTATTCTCCATTTCTTGATGATTCAACTCTCGGTTGGAAAAGGTACCTATAGCCTATACCCATAATATAATGGATTAGATTTAGTAAATTTTAAGTAATTTTAATGAATCACTAATGTCTAGTTTATATGATCCAATGGGCTAGGAACATGCCCATTATTAGACTTGTTATTTCAATATTTACTATGTTCTTAATGATTAAAGACTCTCCTATAAAACTTTACATTATTATAATTCATTAATTTAAAAATTATTCTAAGTTTGTGCATTTGGAGGGTTAATATTTACTCATGTGATTTTTCTTGTCACATGTGTAATCATCTTCCTAAAAAAATAAATTTATGTTGTCAAGAGAGAAGTTTGATTTTGGAATTGATTACACTTTACTTGAAAAGGAACCTACCTAATTTTCTATATTGGAAAGTTAGATATAGGGATGTTTTTTTGTGAGGCTTTAGTTAAATCTAGAATACAAAGACTATTCGAAACCCACCCATAATATAGGATCATAAGAAATGGGTAAGTGAGATTTATAATTGTATGTTATGCAAAATGATTTTTCACAATATTATTAATGGTGGGGATTTAATTTAGTGTCCTTGTAAACCCATATTTCCACCTACTATATAATGTATTTATTTTCTTAATTTCATAGCTCCATAATAAGTGATGGATATAGTAGTCAAGTTCCTTGATAAATTAAAAAAATAAGATAGTTAATGGATCAATAGACCTAAGGTACAATTGAATAATAGATTCGTCTATTATTATATATGTAGTCAATTTATTGTATATTTTAAGATATATGATGTTGATATTGCTTAAACGCTCAATATATTTATTTTTATGTCATTAAATGATTGTATAATTTTTTTGGGTCTATATAAGCCCTAAAATAGTTGATAAAACCTTTTATTAAATATTTATACTCTATAATACATACAACTATAATACTAAGGTACCAATAATATTCAATGCTAACCAATGTATAAGGAAATAATTAGAATATTAAATCTTTGTGTAGGATACTAGCCTTAATCATAGTTTCTGTAAAGGATTGAATGTTCTCTTCAACACTCCTTCCTTCGATAAAAATGATTTTTTTTTTAATTATTCTTTTGGAATTTATAAAGATCTTGAGGAATATGAAGTGGAGAATTTGTATGTGTAAATTAGTCAATTAATGAATTCTAAACTTTATCAACTCTATATTAGATAATCCATGTTAATCCTCATTCTAGTACAAGCTATATTGCTGATAATTTTAGCACATGCAACCCAAGTAGAATGGAGATCACTCTACTCCCTATAAAAAAGTAATAGATCCATGAATTCAATACCTCATATTTCATGGTGATTAGGTCATGGTAGTTTTGGAGATGTTGAGTTGTAAATATGGTTGTTTTAAGTTATTTATGATGATATATTTGAATCAATGAAATAATATGATGAATTAGACCCAAATATGTTAGATATTAGTTCTAAAATTAATCTCATTTGTAATATTGAAGCAAGATTTTTCCTACTCTACTCTACTTTAATTTAAGTAATAAAAATAGAAAAATATATTATTAAATAATAAAATAAAGTGGATAGAAAATTTTGAAAGGCTAATATGTGTTTAGGTTGGCTGCATAGAGATGTTTACTTGTGACAAGAAACAAATCACAATCCCATAAATATCCATAGAGATGTTTACTAAATCTAAACAAGTTAAAAACTATATGATTATTTTAAGTCCTTCCTCTTAGAAAATTTGATGAAATTGAATTAAGACAAAAAGATGTGATTACTACACCTTATCACTAATATTATAGGTGCAAGATTCTAGGGATTTTGAGAAATTGAAATGAAATAATGAAAAAACCATATTAAATATGTGAACAATATAAATCATCTCTCAAAGTCATTGCAAAAGATATAGCATTAACACTTAAACTAATATCAATATTAATTCCAAAATATAGCAAAGAAAGCTAACCATATGTAGCATCATAAATTGTCACCCTTGTCAATTGCACACTCGATTTAGCTCCCTCCTATGTGATTTGACCTAATTATGCACATAATTTCCAACATTATACATTTTATGGGATATTTTATCATTTATTGGAAAATCAAATATACAAGATAAAAGTAAGCATTTAATATTTTCCCAACACTTCATATCCCAAAAAGTGGATTTGGACAAGGGTGCCAGTGGTTCCCTTGTCCTCTACAAATGGCCCCATATTTAAATATGTCAAAGTTTGAGATGTGTTATTTGAAATTGAAATCCTAAATCTTGGATATCAAGATTTAATTTTCAAGAAATTAGAATATTTTCTTATAAATACCTAGTCATTTCATCATTTGAAATCCTAAAGAAAAGAAGGAGAAATTATTGAGCACATAGAAGGTCATAAAATCAATCAAGGTAAGTTAAGAACACATTTATCAGCATTATTGTAGCATTATTTTTAGTCAAGCATCATGTCAATCCCTTATCATGTTTTTATGTAAGTTTTTTCATGGTTTCTAATCATTTGTTTTATGAGTAATAACACTTGTAGGTCATCAAATCAAATGAAGCCAAATTATAATCAAGCCTTAAATGTGATGTGCATGACTTCAATCCCTCAAGGATATTAGATCTAAGTGGTAAGTTTTAGCGAGTTATTAATTCATCATTATTTTATTATTTAGCCTCTATCCCTCAAAAGGATAAGCTCTTTTTATCATCAATTTTTTTGTTGTGGAGGTAGAAATTCCAACACAGGTTTGATTGAGGTAAGTCACTATATGGTACAACCCTTCATCTCTCTTTACGCATGCATGTTATAGATTTGAAGAGGATTCAAGGAGATTGAAGAAAATTTTCTCATTTATGCATTCAAGCCCTACAAATAGACTAGATATAGTAACTCCATTATCTTGGTAACAAATGAAGATTTGAAAACCAAATATGAAGGGAAGGATCTATAGACTAGAAACCTCATGACTCTAAAATCCCTTTTTAAAATAAGGGTTTCAGTCTACGGCACCTAGGGTACCCTTGTCCAACAAAATTTACCTCAAATTCTTAGGTCAAGTACCTATATGTATTCCTTTTATTTTTCTAGAACTCAATTTTATTTGTCTGTTCTTATTTTATCTATATTCATCTAAGAACACTACATTTTTATTGTTAGCTAGTTGCATCATTACATTTCATCAAAAATCAATTTCAAACCACCTTAAAGAATTTAGATCCAAGGTTGATTGACTCAAATTTTAGGTTGTACGTTAATCTTGTATCCTTTCCAATATCAATTCTAATGTTTTGTAAGTGAAAATTAGCCCATCTTAGTTAGATCTAGAATGACTTTTCCAACATAATATTTTGGTGAACCCAACATATCTTACACTTAAAATTTTTCTAACTTTTCATTGTATAAAATCTAAAAAATTGAATTTAAAACTTAGATTATATGAAAATATTGGTGTTAGTTTGCATTTTATTTTAAAAACTATTCTTGAAAAATAATTTGGAAAAAATTTCAAAATAATAATAATAATAATTTTTGTGTTTAGGGTTTAGATCTGAGTTATTTTCATTAAGAAAACCAATTGCAAAATTACTTTATCATTTATGAATGCATATTTTGGTGAACATTGAAAAAGTGGCAAATTTTATAGTATTTTCATTCGTAAAGATCAAAAAACACTGCTTTTTGATATTATTTAGAAAAATCAGTCAATTGCAATATTTTATAAATCAAGAATTTATCATCTGAACATATTCAATTGCTCTAAAATTTTCAAATATTGCACGCATGTATGTGATTCATATAGAGAAAATAAGTTTTGGGGAATTTCCAAAAAATCTTTTGACTTTCAAACTTGAACCTATGAGACATATGACCTTTAGACACTCTAGATATTTCCCAAATTTTAAATTTTATAAAAACACTTGCCTAGTCTAGGGTGCCTTGTGCCCCTGTCTAGTCAAATTGGGTGATTTTTTGTGATAATTCCTATGTGTCCTATGTCCAGATCTATTTTGTATTTTGAAATTTTATTTTTCAATCCTATTTAATTTTTCTATACATCACTCATTTGATCCATGATAGGGTAAATAACAAAATGTTTCATTTTCAAAGATGTGGTTTTGAAAGAGTAATGCATGGCTTGCATAACTATATATTTTTTTCCTATGAGAATAAATTGAGGGAATAAAAATAAACCTCTCCTACTTTTGAGAGTATCTTGGTACAAGAGAATAAAATCATTGACACATTTATTAATATCACTTTATCTAATCTTAATTCATTTCCCAACATCTCTCCCACTCGTGAGAATATTTTGGTGCAAGAGGATGCAATCATGAAAATCATGAAAATCATGGTTTTTCTTCTCCTAATATATCACCTACTTGTGAAGAAGGTATCTTGGTGCTAGAATATCCAATCATTGAGCATCATGAGAATCTTGTTTGTTTCTCCCCCAATACCTCTTCTACTTGGAAGGATATTATGGCACAAGAGGATCAAACCATTGATATATTTCTTTCAAATTATAGTAAGATAGGTTCCATAGATGAAGATGCTAGAGTCACATTAGATCCCCCATTTGTACAAGATTGTTAACATTTAGTTAACTGAGCTGAGGTTATGAATAAACAATTGACAATTAAATATCCTTCAATTATTTGACCTCCTAAAAATCCTCTAATTATTGGACCTCCTAAATCTCATGACCATATCCTAAGATTTGTAAAATAAATCACTAGTAATCATTTGTTGAAGCAACCAAGTTACCATGTAGTTTCTCATAGATATAATAATAGAAATAATAAGAAATAAAAATAAACACCAATGTCCATCCCACTACCTCAACCATATAATTCATCCCTACCTAGCCTTCCTCAGCATAGTTGTAAAGAATATGATCTTTACAAGAAACTTTGTAATACTCTAGCCAAAATATCCTTTTGGGAATTGATTCAAACATCACCTAGAGATACCGTGAGATACTCCAAGATGCTTTTCTAAAGATTGATGTTTCAAGTTCTGTTAAACTAAATGATTTAACCACCTTTTTTGATTGTATGTGAGTTACAAATTTGGGTATTACATTCCCTCAACATGAATTATCCTCACTTGATATCCAAATCAAATATGAAGCTTTAAGGATAATGGTGGTCATTAATAAAGTTGGGGTTAGGTGTACCCTCAGAGATAATGGATCATATCAATATTTGTACCATTGATCTTCTAGGTAAAATTGGTGTGGATAAGAATCTTATAGAAATTAATGATGTTTGTATTCACAGCTCTTTGTTTTACATAACCCTATATGTATAATGCCGACACCTATTTCATATAATATTATCCTAGGTAGACCATGGATTCACACCATGAAGGGAGTTTCATCTAATCTTCACCATGAGATCAAGTGTGAATATAATAAAAAGATAAATACGGTTAAAGTAGATGAAAAAGGCTATAATTCACAAGTCAAATTCAGACACAAAACTTCCAACTCTCTTAATACTTTGACCCCAACTTCAAGGGTGGAGCCTCTACATGTTGAATATTGTATCTCACCTATAAAAAACTATTCGATGATGATTGAGGCTCATTATATTTTACACCCTCCTTTGTAGGAGAGTATAAAATCTCACAGTCTAAACCTAAGGAGTCTTATGTTTTATTTTCTCAATCTATTCTTCATCAATAAATCCAGAAACATCATTGCATGATGGTGATGGGGACTCATTAACTTTTGTCCCTCATGTATGGAAGATGCCTAACTTTAAAAACATAAAATGGATTTGTATTCTCATGAAGAACCAATTCTTCCATGAGTATTCAAATAAGACTTCTCCATCTGAGTTAGAAGAGTGTTATGGTCTTGGATATAAAATTCTTTCTAAAAATGGATATAATGAAACCATGAAACAAAAAATATAGGGATCAAGTGAAATCTATATTGTACTTTTCTAAATATGGTTTAGGTTTCCAAACTTCATTCCCATCTCCATCTCATGCTCCATCATCTACTGTATTTATGATATCTTGTGGTAAGTAATCAATACTTTGCTTACAAGATAAAGGAATGTCTCCTACTACTAAACAAGAGCATATTTTATCAAGGCTTCCCAAAGACCACTTGATTACTCTTCCTTTGAAAATATGAAATAAATTTCATAAAAATAACTCAAATTATGCTTATCATCAAGTGTATGGTCATTCTAGCAATAAATAGTAGGCCTTACAATACAACAACTTGCTTATTATGGTTCTCATACATATTTTGATGCATGTAATCCTTCTAATTAATAATTATCTCTTCTATGGTGTTTCTTGTCACTATGTAGCATTTGTAGCTTCATATGTTTTCTCATTGCCATTCATGGTGGTACAATCCTAAGTGCAACCATATTTTCCTATTGTAGCAACGTATTGGTCTCTTATGTGATTATCCTTATCTCTACACTTATAGGACAAGGTTAACTTTATTTGGAGGTGTGCAGTCTCCTTGAGGATTCCCTTTTCATCTATTATTTCTTTAGAATACCAACATAGCAAGTAAGTTGATACTTAAAGGGGGGCCATATCACCCATATCCATTTCATAGACGTCTTGTGAGATTTTAATTATAAACATACCCATTGAAGCATGGTTATCATTTCATCCCATATGGAAAACTAAGCATTTTTTGTTTCTTGTGATGTTAAACTTTGACCACCCCTTGACCTTAAACTTTGTGCACCCCCTTAGGTGATTTTTGTGTGCTCACTAAAGAATGGTTTGCATGCTTCTATCATAATGGAGTTTTTTGGTCTATGATTTTAGAGAATTTTTATCATTACCACCTCCCATAACACAATGTACTTTCCAATGGAGCCATGTGTTTCATGAGATGCCTAGTGTAATGCAACTTGCTAGCCTTGTGAAACCTATCATATTGCATGAACACCTATCATAACACAACTTTCTAGCCAATACATCTAAGTAACTCATAAGTGATTTAACATCCTTATGAGAGCACCATGTTTTAAATAGCACACTCAATGGATGAAGTTTAGTATTTGAGACAATTTTAAGATTGAGGTCTCTTTTCCTTCTTGAATGGAATTATTTTAGTACTAACCTTGTGTCTTTGTTTTTTAAATTATTGTATCATGTTATGTGTTTACATCATGGTTGCATTGTGTTTGCATTTTAGTTTATGTTCATGTCATGTTCACACTTTATTACCTATCTTCATTATGTATACTTCATGTTTTCCATGCTACTTTACATCTCATACATGTGTGTTAATTTTCCCTTGTATTGGTTTTCCATGGGATCTTGAATCCTACGGGCTTGCATGGTCCCCCCTTGATTTATTGTCATTCCATCTCTTTAATATTTGGAAAATTGTACCCCTCTTGACATATTCTTACTTTAGTGTGAGTCTGACTGTAAGTTTATACTCTCATTAAAGTGGGAGCTTAATGTAGCATTATAAATTGTCACCCTTGACAATTTCACACTAGATTTTTCTCCCTCATATGTGGATGGACTTAATTAAGCACCTAATTTCTAAAAGTATGTATTCTTCTCCCATTTTATCATTTATTAAAAAATAAAACATACAAAATCAAAGTATGAATTTAACATTTCCCCCCTAACACTTCATATCTTGTAAAAGTGGATCTAAATAAGGGAGCCCTTGGCGCCCTTGTCCTCTTAAAATTGACCCAAATTTAAATATGTTAGATTTGGTGATTTACAATTTTAAATTCAAATCCTAAATGTCAGCTATTAGGATTTATTTTTTATGAAATTAGAATAATTGCATATAAATACCTGGTCATTTCATCATTTGAAATCCTTGAGAAAAAGAAGCAAAAAATATTGAGAAAATGGAAGGTTGTAAAATAAATCAAGGATAGTCATTTGAAAGAATATTTATCAACATTATTGCAACATTATTTTCAATCAAGCATCATGCCAATTCTTCATCACATTTTTATGTAAATTTGTTCATGTTTCGTGATAATTTATTTTTTGAGTACTAACACGTGTAGTTATTCAAATCAAATAAATGAAAATTGCAATCAATCTTTGAAGGTTATATTCATGACTTCAATCCCTCAATGAGATTAGATCTGAGTGGTGAGTTCTAGTGAGTTGTTGATTCATCATTTTTTTGTCATTTACCCTCTATTCCTCAAAGGATAAGCTCTCTATATCATCAATTTTTCCACTGTGGTGGTAGAAATACCAACACTAGGTTTGACTGAGGTAACCCCCTATATGGTGTGCAACCCTTTCTGACCCTTTGTGTGTACAGGTTATAGATTTGAAGAGGATTGGAGGAGATTGAAATAATCTTCTCATTTATGCATTTGAGTGCTACAACTTGATAAAATATGGAAACTCCATTTCTTGGTAGACAAAGATATGGCAACCAAATTTAAAGGGAACAAGCTATTGACCAAGCACCCCAAGGCTACAAAATCCTTTTTCAAAATTAGGGTTTCCATCTAGGGTGCTCAAGGAACCCTTCTCTAGAAAAATTTCAATTTCATAGGTTAGATAGCTTTGTGTTTGCCTTCTACTTTTCCAGAACTCAAATTTATCTGTGTTCTCAATTTATTTGTATTCATCTCATAACACTATATTTTCATAGTTAACTAGTTGCATCACTGAATTTTCATAAAAAATCAATTATAGACCCACTTAAAGAATTTAGATCCAAGGTTTATTGACTCACCTTTTAGGTTGTAAGTTAATCTCATGTCCTTTCCAATCTAATTTCTAATTTTATGTAAGTGAAAATTAGCCAATCCTTGTTAGACATATGAGATCACTTTTCCAACATAACACCATAAAACTAATCCAATTAGAGATCTTTCAAATGGAGGAACATGAATCGACCTTCCAATTACCATATTTGTTACAAATTATACAAAATTAGCCACAATAAAATTTTGTTGTCCTCTAGCTCATTTTAGATTCTCCCTCCATTCTCATATAATAATATTTGTATTACACGTGTACCCTTATGTAGGTATGTGTGGAGCAAATTTTCCTTAATCTTGTTTTTTTTTTTGATTTTATACTTTTTTGGCTTTGGGATGAATCCATGCTTAAAGAAAAAGTTGTTTTGAAAGGTGTGCAATTCGCCATGTGGTTCCTATGTGGATTTTATCTATCATCTTCCTTTTGGGAGAAATTCGGGGCATGTGTCAACTTGGTAGGGATTTTCTCTAAGGCTATTTTCATAAATCTGAGATTCCCCACCCATTCAACACATCATCACTTCACTTTGGGATAGTTGTACTTTTAAGGAGCAATCTCTTTTGGGAGTTTTTCGGAGCACATTGGATCTTTCTTATCTTCAGGCTAGAACCTTCGATTTGATGCCATCAATCTATGTGATTAGTCAATCATATTTTGCTAGGCTATTTTTTAGGATTTGATTTTTTCTTAGATGGCAATCTTTGCTAAATATGTAAAGGGAATTAATGAAGATTTCC